>NCSJ02000455.1:0-29296 GCA_002812745.2 Scytalidium lignicola | reverse complement strand
GCTTGAATTGACTTGATTTGTTTGTTTTTGAGCGCGTTTATAGCAAGAATGATTCTTCCTTCTTGTTGGGCATGTGGCTTTTTTGGCATTGTGACGTGTTTTGGTAAAAAATAATTGATTTGAATTGTAGATGTTGATAAATTCAATAATTTGAGGGGGAGTGTTCGGTTGGATGGGGTGTTCGGTTGGATGGGGATTTACGTTACATCAACAAGGATTATCAATTAAACAAGATTATGTTGTATACGGGATGTGCTTAGTTGTCTTAACCCTGACCAGGGATTAAAGGTACGGTACTAACCGATGTGGCGACGCCGCATGAGACAGCCCGCCACGGCCGTCATAGGGCTGACAATAACTGTTAGCATCAGGGCGAGATTCGGAAACCCAGGTCAAGCTGTTCTATGAGTTTGAAAGATGAAAAGAGCTCGATGGTGGTGCTGTAGTGGAGGAGGGTCCGGCTACGCCTTGGAAAAGCCCCACAATCAGTCTCAGATTCACGTGACCGCCAATATACGGCGTAAACAAGCCTGCCTCGTAGCTTGCCGAGCATCACTCCCACAAGGCAACTCACCTTACAGTCTACTCTTAAACATATCTTAAAGACATCAGCAGCGACTCTTATCGTCATGTCGTTCGGATTCTCAGTTGGGGATTTCCTCACTACTGCAAACCTTATCTCCAGCATCGTTGGCTCCCTGAAGGCCTCAGGAGGCTCTGCTTCTGAATATCAAGAGCTTATCCGGGAATTAGACCTGCTGCAACGCGCCTTGACAGATATTGAGCACCTTACCGGCAGCTGCCCAGCATAAATGCAATCAAATGCTCGGCATTAAACTGTCAATATGTTCTTGATGAGTTTCCAGAGAAGTTGAAATGTTACGAGAAGAATCTCGACAGTCGTACAGTGGACTTGGGGAGAAGAGAATGCTCAACAAGCAAGTTCACTCACTCAGAGCCAGGGAAGAAAAGGAAGCTATGTAGATCTGCCACACTTACAGGCTCCAAAGGGACTTCATCGTTGGTCAAGGTCGGAAAACAAGTGAACGACAGCTTAAAAAAAGTGGAATGGGAGTTATTCATGAAGGGACCAGTGCGAGACCTCAGGGCATATCTCACAAGCCACGTTGGAAGCTTGAACATGAGAATGATAACACAGGGACTGTACGTCTTCTTAAGCTGACACTTTAAGGTTCAGACTAATTAACCTTCATTCCAGGTCCACAGCCTCAATCGCTGCGAAGCAGGCAGATACCAATCATACAATGCTCGAACTCAGACTTCAGGAATTGTGTGAAGGTATCAGGACCGAGTTCAAAGCACAAGAGCTCATCCTCAAGACGACCAACACACTACTGGATAAGATGATTGATCTCGTTCATGAGTAGGTACTTTTTGACTTCTCTGAAATAGAATGTACTAAATACCGATAGTGAAATAGCTCCTCAGCTCAAGGAACATGGGTATGTGGACTCTTTTGCCTTCTCTAAGTCCCACTCACCATTTTCAGAAATTCTAACACCAAGGTCCTCGAGATTGTCAAGAACCTGCAGACCAAGATACCCGATCCGGATATTCGATTTACTTGGTTCCAAGAACCGTGTCGCTTTGAAGACGCTCGTGGCCATCGAATGCCAATTCCTTCTGAATTCAACTTTGGGGCAAGTCTCCTTTTCTCATTGTCCATCAAAGACTTGTTCCTGCTAGAGCTTGCTAACAACCATTTACCAATAGCTTGTCCAGGCAGTCATTAAAGAGCTGTTTCGGACTGGGCCTGGACGACACTTTGTGCTTGCTGGGGATTATCAACTCTCCAATATTAAGAATAGTAACCACCTTATCTTAGGCTCGGAGGAAAGCAGCCTAATTCCAGGCATGAGCTTCAGAATGGCTATTGTGATGAAGACGTTGCGCAATGATGGTAGCAAAGTTTGTCCAATGCCGCATTGTGGCTCTGCTTCTTTTAACGATGCACCCGGGGGTGGTCATGTTTGGTCTGAAACTCCAAACTTTAACCAACATCTGACGCTCACTGACGCTATTACAGTTCTGATTGCGGAGTATGGTTCGCTGGAGCTTGTAGAGTTAAAGAGACGCCGCAAGTCCAAGAAATTGCAGACTCCAGTGATGATGAGCGACCTACAAAACGGGCCAGAAGCTCGACCTACTCTTCGGTCTCTTCCAACTCCCATATGAAAGAAGATAAAGAGATATTAGAGCTAGCAGCAATCAAAAATGTTCGAGTTCCGGAGCCATCGGATGATAGAACCCCTAGCAAGGTGGAAGACATGGCTCATCCGCAGATTGGGCACCTAGATACGAACGGAAAGCAGGACAACGGAAATATGAGCACGACCGTGGGCGGTACATCTCATGAGGTCTTAGCAAAGAGCCGAAAAGGCATCGAAAGGCAGAAAGTCAAGAAGGGTATGTAGTATCTTCTGTTCGAAATATATGCATAAGTACTAATTTCGTCATTGATCTAGCTTGTGTATATTGTCGAAGATCTGTGAGTTTTACGATGTTACAATACGCTGATATTGCTTCCTCGTCATACTTTTGCGCGAAAAACATAGACTAACCTCTGAAACTCCCTGCTCCAGCATATGACTTGTGATGCAGTACGTTTTTCCACCTTTATGAATATCGTTGTAATCGATCTAATCCAATTTTCCCTGCAACAGGAAAGACCCTGCACCCGATGTATAAAGCGGAATATCGGTCATATCTGCCGTGACGAACCCCAAATGACAGCTGAGACCGATCAATGTAAGGACTCTGGTTATGTATGACATATTGATCACTTGTTGATGGATTTATAGCCCAAGCGGCTCTCGCCTGCGCCGGCAATCCCAGGCAGCAATACGGTCCCAGAGAGATGGGCCCGCCGCAGCTGGATTATGTACCGCGGCACATGAAAATCAGCCTGAGCAGCCCCAGGACCCTTCCTCCTCCTCCTTCTCCTCCTTCGGCCACCTCATCGAGTGCATGGGATTCGTCACTCTATTCCAATGCCTTTGGACGAGAGATACCTTCTTCGCCCTTCGAGGCACCACCAGGCATGATGTCCCGGATGTCCCAGATGTCTCAGATGTCCCAGGTGTCTATGGACCATCAAGTCCGAGGTCTATATCAGAATCCCATCCAGCAATGGTATGCTGACAAGGATGGTCCTTGGCACCCCATCAAGACTGTCATTGATCCGGCCCTGGAAGCACTCCCGCAAGATCGAGAGCATGTAGGTAACCTCCAGCCGTCTCGAGTTCCAACCCCCACATCAAGATATGGGTAACTATCATCCATCTTACATGCTCAACGCGGCCGAAGTTACAAACGATTACAACTTGCTCAACGACTTCTTAAACAGCTCTCTTCTTGACGATGGCGTTTTGCTTGCAGACGACGATATGACCTCTCATCCATCCAACAAAAATGATGAATCCACCTCAAAACAAAGCCATTCAATACCACAGTTCCCCACCCACATTGATCTCTCAACTTCTGACGACTCAGTTTTCGATCCGAGCAATCCAGCGCTATTCAACTTCAATCTTGATGATCTGAATTTTGAAAACCATTTTGAGGCTTTGGAATTTGGAAAGCTAGGACATGTGTCATCTGATTCAACTTACGTCATTCCAGATTTCACTGCTCGTAGCAATGCTCCCATCACAGATGCAAAGTCAACAAGGAGGAGCTGTTTTGCTTGTCAAAGAGCTCACTTTCGGTATGTTTGCTTTTATATAAATGATGGCTCATCTCCAATTATTTATTTAGTTTAGCCATCACCCCACCGCTTCTTCCTAAGAGATATAACTGATGACGGACTTTTAGGCGATGAACGTCCTTGCCAACACTGTATCAAGCGCGGTCTTGCCGATGCTTGCCGCGATGGCATCGGGAAGAAAGCAAAGTATCTTCATGATGCACCTCCAGAAGCCCTTCGACCTGTCCTAGGTCCAAATTATAAAACAGGTCAACAGCAATAGTCGATCCGACTCTAAAAACGGCTACTCTACAGCAAGTAGATCGTAGAGAACGAGGCGAAAAGCAAAAGTAGTCTTTGCTAAGCTTAGGAAGAAAAAGATTAAGACATAAAACTTTACGGAGACATCACATGATCATAGTGAGCGTACAAGCCACTGTATATTACAAGATCATCCGCATTAGGTGTCCCTAGAAGCTCCTCCTCCGACATCACCGACATGCTGTCCAATATGCCATAAATTCCAATCATCACTTATCATCAAATACAAAAACACCAATGGCCACATAGTAGTTAGAACGATAACTTCTAGCACAGGTCCGAATCTTCTCCTATACCCTTCCCATCTGTCACAAAGCAAGACTATGAACCATATCATCGCTATTGCGTATGCGGAGATAAGCCAAAGAATCAAGAGTATTTTTTTCTTGGCGGCGATAAGGGGATACTGTGTCAAGAAAGGTGTCGACTTCTTCTGCGGTAGAGAGATTTTGTCCCATTTTCGCTGATTTTGCTTAGTATTTGGATATTGAAGAGAGAAAAGAAGGCATATAGGAGATGGATAAATAGAGGCCTATCGATTTCTCAACTAGTCCTTTACGTCATGATCAGGTGCTTGTCACAAGTTTTGTTGCACGTCGCACAAGACGGTGGTCTAAGAATGGTGTTGTATTAAATTAGAAATATTCCAATCAGGCAGATCTTACACTCGCCATATCTCCATCCACTTCTCATACTCCCCGTCCATATACTCCAAGATAGGCCTTAAGACAACGCGATCGTCGATACCGGTCGGGTCATCGTTAAACCCATTCTTTCGGGCCGGTTCCATCCTCTCCTCTGGTAAGCTCTTCTTGCCCATCTTATGACGTAGTTCTGGTAGTTACGAGTGAATGATAGTAGGTCTTCAAGATATAAGAGAAGATTTCCTGTAAAACGAATGCAAATAATACTGTATATTGATAAGTTGATAGATTAGAATTTCCACAATGAAAAACAAAGTATGAAAAGCAAGTAAGAAGAGTTTAAGAAATAGAAGGATGTAATGCAGAGCTCGATCAGAAATGCAATGCAAGGCAAAATTCCAGTCCACCTTACATTAGCATAGAGAGTATAAACAAGGGAGGATTGATGGCAACTAACATTGGATGAAGGTAGGTACAGGAAACTCGTGAATGGATATATTGACGTCTATTGTTCATGGAAAAGTTGTATGCATCCATACCACGTCTAAGCTCTCATATCAAGTGGTCAGATTGATAGCATACAGTAGCTGTTCTATTGCTCCAAAAGGATGGTGTGGTAGCTCAAACTCAAATTGTACAAAAAAGACAGTGGAACCAGCAAAACCAAGCATCCAAGAAACTGACCTTTAGCAAAGCAGCATCTCCGCACCGGCTCCCACGAGTCGTTTTTCCTCCCCACATGGGCAAAGCTCTCTCTCCTTCTCCTCTCAAACTTGCTCCAGAGACTCCCTCCATGCTTATCTAATTATTTGCAGCTCCTCCTCACCTCGAAGTACGAGAAGCTTTTTATTTTCCCCGCTCAATAAATACGGAGCTATCTAGACCGTGTTCTAAGCTGCGCCTCCCCTTGTCGAGTCTTGGCAAGCCAGAACGGTACGGGTGACGGGTAAAATACCGTAGTGTTTTGGTGCGGAACCGCAAATTGAGAGACCTGCAGCGCATGCATCTTATCTGCTGTAGCAGCGGTGTAGAGAGAAAATCCTCACTCGGTATTTGTGTCAAATATTAATATTGAAAATAATTATCCGAAATGGCCAATTATAAGGGAAAGAAGACAAAAAAAAAAAGGAAAGGTATTCTGTTGAGAGTTCATATTGTGTATTGTTACGGTTCTGGTTACCTTTCAACNTTTTTTAATTTTTCTTCCCTTTTTTTTTCGGGATATTTTATCGGCCTTCTTATGGCTTATATAGACCGGACTGGAAATATACGTACCAAAAAACATTGCCCATATTCACTACTGCATCTCTATCTATGCCAATTTGATTTACTAATTTGAAGAAAAAACAGGATATGACAGATTGCCTAGTCATCCCGAGCCGTGTGTTTGAGCTCGTTTCTGAAGGCTGATATCGACCCGTTCCTCCCTTCCATCAGGATTGTGGAGAGATGCCAACTTACTATCCGCGCATCCCACAACTTCGGGCTTCAAAAAGGATTCAGATGAAGAAAATACCGTGTATTGTCCGGATTTTCCGAGATAATTGCGTACAATATTATGGAGGGTGGTGTTGATGCAAGTGTAAGGCCAAAGGGGGGGAAGGGGGAAGGGCGAGGCAAAAAGGAGAGGGGGCTATCCCGATTCTAGGATTTCTTGGTAGCTATGCATGCATGGACATCGTGATATACGAGTCTGTCTGACCAAATAGTTAAGGACTGAATAATTAACGACTTGCTAAACTTGAAGCCATGAAGAGTTTTCTGGCAAGCTTGAGTTGTAGGGTTTGAGTTGCTGGTGTCTATCTCTCTTCTTTTGTTAGGGATCGTCAAAAGATGACCTCCCAAGCCTTGATATAGGTGTAATCAATCGATATACCTCCTAAGATCGATCGTCTCCACATTTTGAAATATCTCGTGATACTGCTCGATTGGCAAGCGGGAGAGGAGCTTGGAGGAATAGCAGCTGCAGGTCTGTGGAACAGCAGCTTGGGTTTGCGGAGCTTCCCCCGCAAGAGCTTCAAGGAGAGCTCCACTCCACAACCCTCTAGTAGGTTTGAATCGAGATGCGCAGTGGTCCGACCGAGAGAACCACGGGACACTCGTACACGTTTGTAGTTTGGTTAGAGTGGTAGCTCACTGCTTCAGACGTTAATCAATCGACCGCGTGCAACCATGATACTCTCTGCCTGCCAGCAACCAATCACCATATCTCGCGCAGGCAAAACTGAGCCGATGCAACCGTGGAAAGGAAGTCATTACAGGCAGCCGTGAGGCTGATGCATACGCCATAGAGGCAGTCTAGGGGAGGCAATCCGAGCGATCGTGATGTGCTAAATGGGGGAAGAGTGGCGGTGGCTACGTCTATCTGTAGGTAAAGTTGCAGTAGTAAATAGTGCTGTAAATGGTAGCGACGCTGACTATTCACTCTTTAGTCCACTCCTTCTCCGCCATTTGCCCCTCAAAAGCAAAAAGATAGCTAATCTCCTTATTCCCATGGGGAAGAGGATCGGGAATAGCAACTTACCCCAGATCGGCTTCCCCCCTGCGTCCACGAAAAAACACCACATCCGTTCTTCCGCAGGGCAACTAAGACAATCAATCAATCTGAACCAGGTACTAGCTGCCAGCTGCCAGCTGCCTGGTTCTGGGCAATCTTTTGGCCTTTCTAAAACAAAATTTCTGAAATAAACAAGTCGGATTATTCTTTGCAGTGCTCTACAGATCCCATGGGTCCTTTCGCTGGATTTGATTCTAGAGCTGGGGCTACACCGGAACCAGACGCGTACAGTAAGATGTGAGAAATATAGGCCCGGGACGGGGGCTGTAGACACCCGTCAGTGCCGTACTCAGCGAAGTCAAAAGAGCCTGGAATCCGATCCATCCTCCTCCTCCTTCTTTCATTTCCAGCCCTCCCTTTCCAACCGTACGAGCTGCCCCCTAACAAGGTGCCGTGCCTCTTTGCTGCTTGTGTGCTTGTGCCTTTCGTAGACTTTTCTGCTGTGCAGACCCCACACACGTCCCCACGGGAGAGCATCACGCCCAGGCATGTTTACTGTAATGTTTAGTAGGGCATCGGATCATGCGGATCAACGCTGGACTTGCTGGGCTTGCTCCACGTGTTCTGTACTTGATAATGCCCGTTTTGGCAATTCGGACTTGCGAGAAAGTATCATTATTACTTGTGTATTCTCGGTGTTAGAAAAGCCGAATGTAACCGTTTTCAGTAACCCTCCTTTAGTAGCTTAATTATATACCCCCTTTTAGATATACTGATACCACTTTGGGTATAGCTTCGGGGTGAACTGTATCATTCTCGTTCTCAATTAAAAACAATAATCTGGGCAAAAGAGGGCGCAATACCGTGAATATCATGAAATTACCTAGTAAAATAGCCAATCAGTGCGGCAATAAACATCGCCAATATTGGGGTTACTGTGATATTTTTACCCTAGACCGTAACTCTACCAGAACTCTCTCTTTGCCATCCTTCTCCAGGTGGGGCTTTTACATGGTTCCATCGTGTCTCGCTTCGTTCCTTCTCCTCACGCCAACCTCCAACATCCACCCTATCGTGCCTATCAAGCTGTCTTCGATGCCTCGATGCTCTTGGCGATCCAACCTCACCAAAATGGGTTGGTTCGTTTGGTTAATTCCCTCTGAATAAAGTCGGCAATAGCTCGGTGGCTTCGGTGTCGACGTCATGCAACCCGCGTGGAAGTCCCAGAACAGAGCTGTCGGCAACGACATCTTCTCTCCAGACTTCATGCCGCCGACCACCATGCGTCAATATTCTCATGGCTCAAATGGATCAGCCAGAGCTCACTTCAGCTGGTTCTGCATGGCCAGTTCATTGGCATTTTGTCTAGCTTGTTGAGGTCCTTTGGGGTCATCAATTGTTCGGTAGCCTTAACTGTACAAGCTAGGTTGGGTTTTTCTATTATTACATCACGTCCGTTGTATCACATATCATCCGTGATACAAAGTGTGGGGAACCTATCACCAAGCATCTCTCAATTGACCGTTAACCCATCAGCAACCCTGTAAAGAAAGGCCAAGCGGCCTTCCCAAGCTCATGATGTGAAGCTCAGCCTTTTTGAGGGGTATCAGGGAGAGTTTGCTGATCCAAGCAAAAGACCCTTGGGTATGTTGGTAAATCTAAATTTACAGTACACGAACCCCCTTTTTCGGATCCGCAGGAGCCAGTTAGATCCACTCATCTCATCTTCGCCACCCTGCATCTACATCGTTACGCGTCCGAGCTCCCATCAAAGAGGGTCATTCTAGTCCCGTCTAGGCGGCGTTAACTGCGACAAATGCGGCTTGCTGCTCTCTCCCTTCCTCTTCGTGCGGGGTTTGAGGGGTAAATATGGGGTGCAAAGAGTCTGGGGGAGGGTAGAAAAGGGTCAAGATGCATCCCAATCCCAAGCTCTCCTTCTCCCTTCTCTTTGCTATACTTCTCTCATATTGGGAGCTGTTTCTTTTATCATATCGTTCATCGTATTGCAATTGAATTGAACCCTTTTTTAACATTTTGTATCTGGATACAATCTTATTGCTGTCATCATGACTGTCCCTGATGAAGTTGATATTATCGTGTGTGGTGGTGGAAGTTGTGGTTGCGTTGTCGCTGGGCGACTTGCAAACCTCGATCACAAGCTTCAGGTCTTGTTGATCGAGGCTGGAGAGAGCAATCTCAACAATCCGTGGGTGTACCGTCCTGGTATCTGTAAGTCTAATTTTACTACTCTCTTTTTTATTCCACCTTAAAAAGAAGCATACACTTAACTGAACTCGCTGCCAGACCCACGGAATATGAAGTTGGACAGCAAGACGGCCTCCTTCTACCACTCCCGCCCATCGAAATGGCTTGGTGGCCGCAAGGCTATTGTCCCTTGCGCTCATATCTTGGGTGGTGGATCATCCATCAACTTTATGATGTACACTCGTGCCTCTGCTTCTGACTACGACGACTTCCAGGCCAAGGGTTGGACTACCAAGGAGCTGATCCCGCTCATGAGAAAGCATGAGACATATCAACGGGCCTGCAACAACCGCGATGTCCATGGCTTTGAGGGCCCAATTAAGGTTTCATTCGGTGAGTTTTCATTGTATTATCTTTCGTGAGGGTGTCAATGTTTGGCTAATATATGGATAATTAGGCAACTACACCTATCCTATCATGCAGGATTTCCTCAGAGCAACGGAATCTCAAGGAATCCCGACCACTGACGACCTCCAAGATCTTGTGACTGGCCACGGAGCTGAGCACTGGCTCAAGTGGATTAACAGAGATGTAAGTTTCTCAACATATGTTATGATTTCTCCCTTTTACGTTTTGCCGTGACTGACTCCTCGCAGACCGGCCGTCGTAGCGACTCTGCCCATGCCTACATTCACTCTACCCGAGCAGTGTACGACAACCTCCATCTGCAATGCAACACCAAGGTCGACAAAGTCATCATTGAGAATGGCCGAGCTGTGGGTGTACGGACCATCCCAACGAAGCCTCTTCACCCAAGTGTAAGTAGTGCTACAGTTACGCCTGCTTGACTAATTAACTAACGCGACCCTCCTTCAAGCAACTCCACTCGCGCACGTTCAGAGCACGCAAGCAAATCATTATTTCTGGCGGCACACTTTCATCACCATTGATCTTGCAGCGAAGTGGTGTCGGTGACCCCAAGAAGTTACGCGCCGCTGGTATCAAGCCTATTGTCGACCTTCCAGGTGTCGGCTTGAATTTCCAGGACCACTACTTGACGTTCTCCGGTAAGCATCTTTTGAAGCCTGCAAAGGTGCAGGGAAATATATATACATCTCAGACTTAACTGAACAATTATCTAGTTTACCGTGCCAAGCCTGACACTGAGAGTTTCGATGACTTTGTTCGAGGCGACCCAGAAGTCCAGAAGGCAGTCTTTGAGGAATGGAACCTCAAAGGCACCGGCCCACTCGCCACCAACGGTATTGATGCTGGTGTCAAGATCCGGCCAACGGATGAAGAACTGAGCCAGATGGAGTCGTGGCCAACTCCACATTTCAAGAGTGGCTGGGATAGCTACTTCAAGAACAAGCCCGACAAGCCAGTCATGCACTACTCAGTCATTTCCGGATGGTTTGGAGACCACATGCTCATGTAAGTCCTAATTCTTACTTTCTTCTCTACCAGCGAATCGGTTAAAAAGAACTAACTTTGTTTCGTAGGCCACCTGGAAAGTTCTTCACCATTTTCCATTTCTTGGAGTACCCGTTCTCCCGTGGCTCCATCCACGTCGTATCTCCCGACCCCTATGAATCACCCGACTTCGATGCCGGCTTCATGAACGATGAGCGCGACATGGCACCCATGGTCTGGGGCTACATCAAGTCCCGTGAGACTGCTCGCCGCATGGATGCCTATGCCGGTGAAGTCCAAGCGATGCACCCATTCTACGACTTCGACTCTCCAGCTCGTGCTAAAGATATGGACCTCGCCACCACCAAGGCCTATGCTCTTCCAGGTAATCTGACAGCTGGTATCCAGCACGGCTCTTGGTCTCTCCCAATTGACAAGGGACGGGAACCAAAAGCTAGCCTCCTTAGCTCCAACCAGAGAGAGGTTTATGAAGACCTGGATTACTCCAACAGAGATATCGAGCATATCGAGGAGTGGGTCAAGAGACATGTTGAGACTACCTGGCACAGTCTTGGTGTAAGTATTTAGTAGCATTTATTACACACAGATGTCAGAAAAGATGAGTGCTAATGATATCTAGACTTGCTCAATGGCGCCCAAGGATGGTAACAGCATTGTTAAGCACGGTGTCCTGGATGAGCGTCTTAACGTACACGGTGTCCAAGGCCTCAAGGTTGCTGATGTAAGTTTCCATCCTGTACTCAACATGTCCCATATCTCTAACAATAAAACTTAGCTCTCTATCTGCCCTGACAACGTCGGCTGCAACACCTGTAAGTATTCCCCTTTCTCCAAAATCACCCGCTTTTTTCTCTGCAAAGAAGGGCCAGCACTAACTGAACAAAGTCTCCACCGCTCTCTTGATCGGCGAGAAGTGTGCAGTCCTCACCGCAGAGGATCTCGGCTACAGCGGAAAGGATCTCGACATGAAGGTTCCAACCTACCATGCTCCGGGTGAGCTCTCCACCATTGCCCATGCTAGGCTTTAAATGTTCCAAAAAGCCTTTTTGGGTTTTTTTGGCGAAATTAATGATACGACTTTGATGAAGCCTGGTGTTTTTCTTTTGACCTTCAGCCNTTTTTTTTTACTGTATCGTAAAAAAAATGAATTCAGTAGTTTTTTTGAGTTTTTGAACTGAATCAAGTAAAAGTGCTTCTGTGTATTTTGATGTAGAAGTGATTAAATGAGATGAGTTCTATAAGACTTTTTACTTTAGTATGAAGACAAACACGCCTGTTACAGTATTACGATGGCTGGCGCATTAATCAGCACGGTTACGTTGGTGTCAGCATGTCGTCAGCCGTAAGAAGAGTCAGTACGTGGCATCATCTCACATATAGGAGAGGACTATACAACACAATTGAGCTAAGAGGCAACCAGCCATCGAGAAAGATACAAAGGCCGATGACACTAGCCTAATCCATAATCAAATATATATAGAGGTCTCTCATCACTCAACACATTAACCAGAAAGCAGTTCTAGCTATATAACCGCCAAGCATGGTGACCACAGTGGAAGGCTGGGTTACAGCTGATGATGGATTAAAACTCTACACAAAAACATGGAAAGTAAGCTGAGCTCAGCTTGAAAAAAATTCTTTGACAGATCTTGGAGCTAAGGATAGGATAACAGCCAGAAGAAGAGACGCTTGCAAAGTTAATCTTCGTCCACGGTCACGATCATCACTGTATGCATTGTTTTCTAGATTTGGTATCAGAGGTACTAACAATTTTGCTGAGGTAATTCGTACGCAAGCTTTTTCCATGCTTTAGCGGAGCACAAAATTGAGGTTTTTGGATTTGATCTCAGGTAAGCAGAAAGAAGACCAGTTACTGTCAGAGTTAAGTAACAGGCATCTTGTTTATCCAGATACATAATTAAATTATAGATATACTAACATCAACAGGGGAGATGGCAGGTCAGCCTCTTCGCCGGAGCAAAGAGGCGCCGTTGGTTCCACAGCTAGAATTATGGCAGACATACAGTCCATAGTTGCTGCAAATCTACCATCCACTGTACCGCTCTTTATGATGGGCCATTCCATGGGAGGTTGTGCTGTTTTTACGTATGCATGCACCGGCCCCCGAGATCAAGTCGCTCAGATTCGAGGTTTCATGGGAGAAGGTCCTGATTTCGGCCTGCCACTAGATGCGCCTACGAGGCCATCTCCATTGACTGTTTTCTTAAAAGTTGTTGGTTATATTTATCCAAGCCTTCGGATGAGTGTACCATTAACGCCTAGTCTTCTGACTCGGGATGACGAGGCACAGAAGCAGTATGTGGACGATCCGTTCTCTCATCATTTATTTTCCGTGGAAGGGATTTTGAATTTCTTTGACCGCGTGAATAAGCTGGTGAGCCACCAGGTAAAACTTCCTACAGAAGTCAACAGCATCTGGATTGGCCACGGGACGAAGGATAAATGCACTGAATATACTCTCAGCAAGAAGTGGTTGGAGGAAAGTGATCTTCAGGATATGGAGTTTAGGGAATATGAAGGAGCGTGGCACAATTGTAAGTCTGAAAATCCAGTGATTTGAAGAAGATACTTATTTCTTATAGTGCATAGTGATACCAATGGTGTAAAGGAGGCTTTTTTGGATGACGTTGTGAATTGGATTGTGACCCGATCAAATTGAGGATTACCTCTGGAAGGGATAATCCAATTCAAGTTTAATTAGGGGATTAGAATATACAAGCTCTGCGTGATGTATTTATATTTAAAAATGTAGCATAATCTAAAATACGAATTGCATAGATTCCTCTATATAATTATATCTAGAATCAATCTCTCAATATAATAAAAAATATAGCTTTTGGATTTGGGGATGGCTAGTTTTCGTTATCTATATCCTATAATCGTCTTCTCAATTGCAAATGGCAAATGAATTTGTGATTGTGTAGATAGGAAATATCCTTCTCCATATATCCGAGCAACGATACTTCAGATGCAGGAAATGGTGTAAATACCCTTGCAAAATAAATTAAGGAACCGAGGGAGTTAGGCACAGGAATTGAAGGTGGCTTTCTACGCAAGTGATTGAGTCATTTTTTAATTCATCAGTGAAGCACAATCTTACAGAGTAGTCCAAAAATACGTCTTAGACCGATACGAAATCTATTAGACTCTATCAAGCTAAGTTTCACTTAAAAACTCAATGTCCATGTCCTGGTTTCCAGTTCTTGAACTCCTTCAACCACTTTTGGACAGTCCTAATCTCCCACAAATGCGCCTGCTGGATAAACAGTGGTTCAGCTGGAATATCGAGGATTCCGTAGCTATCCCAGTGATGGCCTGAACCGGTAATGAGGTATTCAGGGTTATTGTCAGTTGAAACGCGAAGTCCAGCGGCGGGATCGTGGAATGTCAGGCCTAGCCATGGATCGGCATCTCCGTCAATTATAGCAAGTCGGTCGGCTTTGATATTGGCTCCGCCGTATTTATTCCATACGGAGAGATCTGGGGTTGGAGGGATCCGGTTATAACGTCCTGGTGGGAAGGACCAGGTGCACCATTGTTGGCTAGTAAGTATAAATTAGTATAAATATAGTTTAAATGCTTTTAAAATCTAGATTTAATATAGATCATGATTTATCTGACTTACGTGTAGTCAATCTGGAGAACGTTCATGATCAGTGATGGTCCTGATGAAGGGGCGACTTGGTATGCACCATTCTCAGTGCAGGCTAAAGGTTAAGAGTTAGCAATGAAGTCCTACGTAGTTATGATTCCAGAAGCTGTAGTTACTTGTGTATAGGTAAGAACGTCCGGCTCCATTGCTAATATCGGCGTAAAACGTTTCTGGTTCCCAATCAGTTGGTCTGTACGACTTTTGAGGTTGGTTAGTTGACTCACGATTCTGTGTTCCAAAACACTCTATATTATTGATATCACCATTTGGGCAAAGAGGCAAATACACCTCCTTAAAATACTTGGCATAATTCCCAAGGTTCGTCCATGTAGCTCCATGAGTGTATTTTGCCAGCTGGTTATCAACTGCCGCAACACTCGGGGAAGGGTTGATATTGGTGATATTGCCGCAGAAGTAGAAGAAGTCAGGCCCACTGTAAGCTGGATACCAGTTGAGCTCTTGCCAGGTGTTAATCGGATAGTTGAGTGGGCCACCAACTAGAAGAATTTGGTTAGATGCATCTTCGAGAGCAAAAGTAAGGGGAATTAACAGGCTTACTGGGGAACGCTATTGTCATAGCAAAATCCCTGATATCCTTGAGGTCTTCAAGTCCAAAAATAGCCTTCAGCTCTTGGATCGCTTTTGTGTTATGAGTGGCTACGAGGTAGTCGATCTTTTCAACGATTGCATTGATGCTAGCGATGCAATCCTGGGGACCGAACTTCTGGATTGGATCATACCTGTGTATCCAAACAGTCAGCCAGGAATTCAGTAGGTGTAGATTATGATATTCCAAGTTACCATTCGGGATATGCCAGCTTAGCATGAACAGTGCCACTACTTGCTATGCCCCCGTAGAGGATATCTCCATATGTGACGATGGAGAAAGCAGTCTCTGCACCTGCTAGACTTCCTCCATAGAGAATCCATGGTGTTTTGGGAGCAGTTAGGTCTCCTGAAATTCCAGGAAATGTTGCGTGCTGAGCAAAGTACGCATTGTCGGCAATAGCTAAGGGTGTTAGTACAGGCCAAGCTCGGAGTTATCACAATGGAATTACGAATAGCATACTTTGCTCATTGGTCATGTACCGCAGGTTATCAGTGGTACTGTTTTCAAAAGGAAAACTTTCACCGTAGAATCTGTTTTCAAGGATCACCCCCAGTCCATTGGTAGCTTGCATCAGGATCTGAATAACTGGAACGTTTTCGTCAATTCAATTGTCAACTACTGCAAAGAGTTATAATCATACTTCCATTCTCCAAGTTGGAGAATCTGCTTGGACCACTTGTTTCACCAGCAATATAAAGGAAAACGGGTCCTCCAGGCTTGTAGTATGTCGAATCAAAGAAATACCTTTGCTTGAAAGTTCCTTTTACATGGGGCGCATAACGACTGCTTTGAGGGAAATGATCGATCTATTTAGTCACAGGTTAGACCAATTACTTTATAAAAGCACTGAATATAGTCTCTCATAAACGGAATCAAACGAACTGGAGTGTCAATTGTGTACGCTGGATACGGCGCCGACTGTCTCTCCTTGAGCTCTGCATCTTCACTTCGTATGACAGAGGCGGAGGAGGAAACAACACAGAGAGCCACGGACAGAGCACGGAAGAACCTCATAGTCACCATTGGGATTCCAATTGCAAGAACATCCAACAATGAGGAAAGAAAACAGAAAGAGAGAAATGATCACCATGGACTTGTTATAAATGGCGAGAGCTGTGTGGGTTATTACGTCTGACTGAGGCTAGGCTAGATGGGGAATCCATCTGCACCGGCTCTTCCGACTTTGGCAGGTGGAAGAGACCGGTGGTATAATTATGCAGATAAGCAGGCAACAGGTCTCCATCTAAAGCGGGGAGAGCGCGAATAATAAAATATAATAATGGACTTCTCAGCCGTACTTACCGATGTAGATATCGGCGGTTACGAAGAGACGAAAGTACATATTTACTACCCTAGACGTCTAGCAAAAGCTTAAGGGTGCCACAATCCGCTAGGAACAGCGAGCAGCGTATCGCTTCAGGCCTTCGAATGCCTGACGAGGCAGCTTTACAAGCGCTGACAAAGTTCTCTATCCCCTCATCACAACAAAGAGCCAGCGTATATCATAATCAATTACTATATATCTTTTTTATCTCGAATAAAGCGCTCTGCTACCTAATAACNTTTTTAATAGCACGTAGCTGATTATATAATAATTTTGTAATTACTCCTCACCTAGTCAATCTTTGATGACTACCTCAAAACTATTAATGCGTCAATAAAACTGAAGATCTAACACACAACAGTGAATAACCCTTTTACCAATAGAGTGCATTTACAATAGTTAAATACAAAAATCATGGTGGCAATAACAGAGAGCCTATCACTAGTGGTTTGAGAGCTTTCAGACAACTTGTGACCGAAAATACAATTTCTACTTAAGATCAACCTTAATTATAAAGTACTCATCCATCGTCCTACATGTATCACATTAGTTACTCGCTACTGTTAGTTTAAACCCCTAATTAGTCTAACAGGCTATAAAATATAACGTTATAGAGAGACGGCTCTACACTAACAGATATAATTCAAAATGCACTTAACACTCTTACTAGAATATAAGACTCTTACTCAACAACTCACCAAATATAAACCTAATGGTGTGTGGATCTAGGGATATTAGCTTTGGTACATACACAAAAGTATCTGAATTGCCGCATCATCGCCTAGCTAACGTAGCATATCTTACGTCCTACCTATGGTGTGATAGATGCTTATTGACCAAATGAAATGAACAAGGGAATGGAGAAGAAAACCATATTCTTACATAACCTTGAAAATCAAGTTTCTTCTTTCCAGTCGAGTGTCTCCAGGTTTATGACTCAAGTGAGTGCCACAGATGTCAACCGGTAGTCAATGTAACCCTCCACCAGTTCAGCCTCGTGATTTACGTGATCTCTGCACTGGGATCGTATCGGATGTATGATGAAACGGCAGGTTGGATACGGAGTATATTTAACAGAACTAAAGAGAGGTGAATAGCTACCCTTCAATTGATATCTATATACAAGCAGTCTAACGTATGTTGAGACATGATAGAAATACTTTCATATAAGCGTATCACTGCTTGCTGAATTTTATTCATAGCCCAAAATAGTTTTATGAAATAATTTTATGAAATAGATTCATAGAATAATGTGACTCTATAATAACAAATGATTTTATCACAAAGAGTAAAAGAAATATTACACTTCAGTTGTAAAATATAAAATGTAGAATTAAAATATTAATTATTAAATCTCCTTTCCAGTTGAAAATAAAACTTAAAAAAAATCTAAAATTTAAAATGTTGCAATATTTGGAGTTTACGGATGCCACTTCACAGTGTTCTTACGGTTGCCTATGCTAGGGCTTACGGATAGGGTTTACGGTAGGCTACCACTGTAGGCAACCATAGGCACCCGTAGGGTGCCTGTACGACCGTAACTGTTGACCATAACAGTTTTACAGCCGTAACTCTCTGTATATATAGAATCTGCTGTAGTTGTAGACTCCTCAAGCAATTAATACAATAGTGGTTCTGTATTCCTGTGTTTCCAGTCAACAGGTTATGCACTCCGGTCAGCCAATCAGAATCGCTATTCGATTGACTTCATCTTTTACCTTTATTTAACAACCATTATAATCTTTTAAAATAGGAGAAGAATCAAGTCTTCTACTACTGAAGGAATACCAGTTGAAAGGTCCTGAGAATTATAGATTATGAAGCATTATAATCATTAATATTCTCAAATCAAAGGGTTATCTTGGCTATACGAATAGCAATATCAAATGCCTTAAAATAGAAGATGGTAAAGAAACCTTAGAATTTGAGGCTTGGGAAAAAGTAGATTTTATGGCTAAACTCTATATATCATTGAATATCAACAAGGAAGTTAATGCTTTTATCTTAGAGTATTCCACATCCAAGGAGGCTTAGGAAACCTTGAAAGCTTAATATCAAGGTTCAAATTGTAATTTTAAGGAAAAATATATCCTTAAGCTAGTTAATGTCAAATACAAGCATTCTAACTTGGTTAGAAGTTATATTACCACATTTAAGGCTTTGAAGAGCAATTTGATTGGTGTAAAAGTCATATTACCAGACATATTCTACAAGTTCTTCTTTATAAGAGGATTAAAGGACTCTTTCATTGTATAGGCTAACTAATAATAATCAACAACACACTTTAAAACACTCCTTTCCCTTAAAACTCTTATGAAAGATATTTTAGACAAAGTACTGAAATCTAACAACTTGAGTATAATACTTTATAGTCAAAAACAGGCTAGTAAGTCTGATAAAAAANCCAAAAGAAAAGTACTTCTATTATAAAAAGCCAAACTATAAGGAAGTTGATTGTTAAGAAAAATACCTTGAGAAGTATAAAGAATTTGTTAAAAAGCATAGTAAAAAGAAGGATAAAGACTTTAAATCCTCAAAATCAGGTTCAGACTCTGATTCTAGCTTAAATATAGTCAACTTGAATAAATCCAGTTCTCTTATAATTGTAAATCCTAAAAGCTTCTTTATATTCAACTGTAACTATTAGCTTATGAACATAAGCATTATAAATTATATAGTAAACTACATATYATRRTTTRAGYYAGATTCTTAYYAARAGTGTYATGATYTARYACTTGTAAAAAYAGGAAATGRATYTGCTTAAATTACTARCTTAAGTAYARTTATACTTAAAACAAAGTTAAATGATGGTTTAACATTTACTTTACAATTCTCTAACGTTTATCATATCCTTACTTTCCTAGTCAATGTTCTTAAGGGAGTAAAGCTTTTAAATCAAGGCAAAGAAGCTTGTATAACCATAAAAGGCATTTACAATAAGAATGGAATTGAATTCAGTATTATGGATATGTTTATGAACAGTATATATTTGAAATTGGCTAATACCTCAAAAGCTTTCCTTACAATGCTTTTAGCCAGGTAATCTGTGCTTAGTTTGGATTTTATTCACTAACACCTTGGCTATATTAGTATTGAAGTAATCAAGAATACTATAAAAGCTATTATTAGAATTGATAAAGGCCTTATAGAAGTAGTAAAGAAGGAAGAAACCTTTTTGTATGAAGCTTATGAATATAGTCACTCTCAGAAGGATGTTTTTAAGAAGCTTAAAATACAAGTTGTAAAGATTATAGAAATGCTCAATATTAACGTTTTTACAATCATTCCTCCAGGTTACAATGAGCATAATTATGCTATTATAATTGTAGATGATGTTATAAATGTTATATAAGGTTATACTTACAAGGAGAAGAAAGGAGTTTATGATGTTATTATCTACTATATTACCTTGATGAAGAATCAATATAGAACTATTCCCAAACGCCTTTATATTGACAAAGGGAATGAGTTTAGTAGTAGAAAGCTTGATAAATACATTTAAAAGAATAGTATAGAAGTTATTATTACTACTTTACATACTTTATATTAAGGAGGACACTTTGAATGTACTGAACATGTTATATTCATATGAATGTATACTATGATGATTGTAAATGATATACTATAGTATTTATGGCTAAAGTGTTACAAAACAGTTGTAATGGTTAGAAATCAATTAACAACACTAATATTAAAGAATAACACTTCATATACTAAGTTTATAAAATAAGTTGACCTTGAAGGCAACTGTATTCTGGATATATCCAACTTACAGGTGATTAGTTCTAAAGTGCTAGTTTATATTAATGCCAATCAATATGTCAAATTACAAAAGATAACTCTTAAAGTTGAAGAAGGAATCCTTTTTAACTTTGAAGGTAATTCAATATATTACTATTAGATGTTAATATGCTCTTACAAGCTTGTACAATTGTTATATGTTACCTTTACAGAAGGAAACATTAGACTTGAAGACTTGGAGACACTTGTAAGTCTTCTTAAGGCCTTAGATATTGAATTAGTGCTTGAAGATATTATAATTGTTGATACTAGGACTTTTATAATACCAAATCTTGTTGATATGAAGACTTCTACAATGCTAAATCTTGATATAACATTTGAAGAAGTCCTTGAATTATTTGTAACAAGGGAGATAGAAGATGACAGTAATACTTTGGATATAATTCAGGAAGTACTTGTTATTTAAGCTCTTAAAGGCTATAGTAGGCTTAAAGGTTCTAAAAACAAGAAACCTGATACAACTACACTAAATATCAACCTCTCAAGTTTATGGTTGACCAGAGCAAGAACTGTTATACTATCTCAACTACCAGATACACTTGTAGAACACTCTCCAGGGATGTTCACTACAGATAACGAAATTATGGGCTAGCCTACAGATGTTGCAATGGCTTACAGATACTGTCTTTTTACAAGGCAAGCCTTAAATACAGACTATGCTTTAGTTGCATCTACAGATCCGTTAAAGCTAAATACAGTCAAAGAAGCTTGTAATTCAATACATCACAAAAGGTAAGATGATGCCATGAAGGCCGAGTTGGCCTCTCTAATAAAGTATAGCACTTTTGAGCTATCAACTCTCCTGGAAGAGAAATACACTCTTTATAGCAGGTGGGTATTCAAGGTTAAACGTAACTCTAACTGTAAAATCGAGTGTTTTAAGGCCAGATTTGTAGTTAAAGGCTATGAACAGTGTCATGGTATTGACTATGACTAAACTTGGGCAGGTGTAGCTAAGTCTACTACTTAGAAGGCCTTACTGGCTTTAGTTGCTTACTTTGACTAGGAAGTTGACTAAATGGAAGTAGTTACAATGTTCTTAAATGGTGATATAGATACTGAAATTTATATTGAACTTCTTGAAGATATTATGGTTAAAGACTTTCTAAAATTAAGTGTTAAAACTAATGGTATAAACATTAAATATATAGGTTTAAAAACCATTGTTTTATGGCTTCGAAAGTCATTTTACAGCTTGAAACAAGTGTTATGCTGTTAGCAGTAAAAGCTTATTACAAAGTTGAAAGAGATTGGATATTCTCTGTTAATCTCTAATCTAAGTGTATTTTATAATCCTGATTTAGGAATTTATATTTGTACTTATGTTGATGACTTTCTGATTATAAGCTTAAAAGGCCTTCAATTTGTGGCCTTAAAGGAGAAATTACATGATCTCTTTGAAATGATTGATATAGGACTAACTGTATACTTTCTAAGTGTATGTATTATTTGTAATTGCCAAAACAAGACTATTTCTATAGTCTAAGACGTGTATATTGATAAGATTCTTGAACACTTTGGTTATAGCAATATGAAACTAGTTCAGTCTCCTATAGAAGCTAGGGCATCTGCAATCCTGGTCAAAAACGAAGATACTGCTTTTACAGCTGATATTCAGCTGTATATGGAGGAAGTTGGTTTGCTAATGTATCTTATAGTACAAACAAGACCTGATCTTGCTTTTACAGCTTTTAAGTTATTGCAATTTCTGCAAAATCTTTCTGTTTAGCATTTAAAGGCAGTTAAACATGTTTACCAGTATCTTATTCACACATGCAATTATGGTATCATATTAGGTGGAGATTTTAACTACCATAGCTATAGTGATGCTGATTATGGTAGGTGTATTGAAACCCGTTGTTCTACTATAGGTTATGTATTCTTTCTTGCTGGAGGACTTATTTCCTGGTGTTGTCAATGCCTTCCTTGTATCACTTTATCAACTACAGAGGCTGAATATTATGCTCTATCAGAGGCTTCTCGAGAAGCATTTGGCTATCAAGGCTCCTTATTGAGCTTTAAATAGTTACAGTTGGCATTAAGATTATTACAACCTTAAATGGTGATAATCAAGGCTCTTTAGCACTTGTTGAAATGTTAGAATAATTAAATTGTGCTAAGTACATTGATATATGTTATTATTACATCCGTGAGAAGGTTTAATCTGGTGAAATTGAGCTAAATTACATGCTTACCTCAATTATAGCTGTTGACAGCCTTACAAAGTTACTTACAACTTAGAAACATATTGATTTCCTCAAATTGTTGAATTTACAGTCTGTCAAGCTGAATACTATGAATTAGGTCCTTACAAGGCCATTAATTTTGGTGTTTTCACCATAGGAAACTTAGATCCACTTTACACGGCCTTCATATGTTCGTGGCATAAGGGCATGTTGCAATATTTGGAGTTTACGGATACTACTTCACAGTGTTCTTATGGTTGCTTATGCTAGGGCTTACGGATAGGGTTTATGGTAGGCTACCACTGTAGGCAACCATAGGCACCTGTAAGATGCCTGTACGACTGTAACTGTTGACTATAACGGTTTTACAGCTGTAACTCTCTGTATATATAGAATCTGCTGTAGTTGTAGACTCCTCAAGCAATCAATACAATAGTAGTTCTGTATTCCTGCGTTTCCAGTCAACATTTTCTTTTAATTATAAATTACAAGAAAATATTATTAAAAATGGTTTATTCTCATTAGCTTTTGATATTTGGACTTCTAGAAATCAAACAGTTTATATTAGAATAATTTTAATTTATATTGATTCTGACTTTTAATTAAATTATAAACTTATAAGTTTTGATGAATTAAATGAAAGTCATACTAGATTATATATTTATAATATAGTTATAAATATATTAAATCAATATAATTTAAAATTATCAAATATTATAAGTATAACAAGAGATAATACTTCAAATAATAATTCTTTTATAAATCATATTATAAATAATTTTAAAAATATTTATGATATTAGATGTATAGCTCATATTATTAATATAGTTGTACAAGATATATTAAAAGAATATTTATTATAAATAATTATAGAAGAACAATTATCTGATTATACTAATAATATTTCAAATTCAAATATTAATAATTCTTTTAAACCAAAAGGATTAATTAATAAAATTAGACATTTAGTTACATTAATTAAATATACAACAGAAAATAAAAAANTTATTTTCTAAAGGAATTGAGAAATATAAAAAAGAAGGAATTATTCCTTTAAATTATAATATTCAACAAATTCATTATACTAAAAAAATAAGGTTTATATGTTTTTAATCATATTATAAGTTGAATTCCATCTAGTTACATTATCTAGATCTTAGATTTAAATTATTACATTTTAAAGAAAAAGGTTTATTATTTTTTTATCCTTTAATTTCAAGAGATATTGTAGAACTTTTTAAATTAGAATATTTACAATTAAAATATTCAAATTTAAATAATTCTAATATATCTTTTAATGAATTAAATGATAATTCAAATACTTATGATATTGATTCATCAAAAGAATCTGATTCTGATAATGAATTATTTATTCAATCTAATAATATTCAAGAAGAATATATAATTTATTTTAAAGAAAATACAGAATTATCTAAAATTAATCCATTAAATTAGTAGAAAAATATTTTACAAAGATTTCTAATATTAAGTATATTAGCTAGAAAATATCTAGTTATTCTAATTACTTCAGCTTTAGTTGAAAGTATATTTAGTATTAGAAATAATATTATAACAAAATCTCGAAATAAATTAAATCCAAAACTGTTAAAAAGATAATGTTATTAAAAAGTTAGAAAATTAAAGATATATCAGAGTTAAATAAAGATAAAGATGAAAATGAGGAATTAGAAGATAATAAAGAATAAAACATATTTAGTTATTTAATTATTATTAAAGCTTTAATGTGTTAATCATATAAAGAGAGGAAAAGGATAAGGGTCTAAGTCCTAGCCGCTCCTTAGCTGCTGACTCCTGTCTATAAAGAGGGGGGTTTCCCCTTCTCTTTGACAGGAGTCAAAGATCAATCTTATAATTTTAGACAAGCGCCGAGTTTTAGAGCGAATTTACTCCTAACCAACTGCTATCACACTGCTAGTCTCCTATTATGTCTTGGCCTCCTAGTCTCTCTTCACTTTATATACAAACAACCTTGACAATTATTCAGTTATTTAATTATTAAGTTATTAGGTTATTTAAATTTTTGGTCACGTGATTTAATTATTCCTTAACATTTCTTAATTAATTTTAATTTAAGTTGTTATTAATTAAGTTAATTTTAGTATAAGCTTCAATTAATTTAATTAGTATTAATTAGAGTAAATACTAAATTAATTAATTAATTTCCGAACCCTGTTAACAAGTAACAATAAAGAAATATTGACTATATAAATTACTTATATTACTTTTACAATTATAAGTTTTATAAAAGAAGATATTAATAGACTTTATTACAAACTTATTATTAAATAAACAAAATAATATAACTTATAGCTTATATTTTATAATCTTAAACAAATATACTAAAGTAATATAATATATCTTGTATAAGAAAACAATTACAACTTTAAAACTAGTAAAGCTCTTTATACAATACATAATAAAAAANCTTTAAAATGTTAAAAAGTATTATATTAGATAAAAGCCTTTAATTTATAAGTAAGTTTTAAAGCTTTTTGTGTTTTTACTTATAAGTATACAAAAAGCTATTAATAGCATTTTACCTCTAAATAAACAAGTAAACAAAAGTTTAAAACTAAACTTTAAAACATTACTTCTTACAAATTACAAACAGAATAATTAAGTCTTAAAGTTAATGTTAGCAGAATTCACTTATAATAATAATATTTACTTTATAATAAAAATAATTTTTTTTACACTTTATATAAATTCTACCCAGAAATTATTATAAACATTAACAAAGAAAAAGAAAAAGGAAAAGCAATAAAAGTACAAGAACAAATTTAAACATTACAAGAAAAAAGGAAAAGTATTATAATAACATTAAACTTATACTATTAAAGCATAAAAAAAAGTTTTATAACAAAAAANCAAAAAACTTATAAGCTTTAAAATAAAAGATAAAATTATATTATTAACAAAGAATTTACAATAATAAAAACTTAACAAAAAGCTGTTTAACTAATATATTAAACCTTTGAAAATAATTAGAACATTTAGTAATAATTTGTTTTACAAGCTAAAATTACCTTTAAGTTATAAGATATATCTTGTATTTCATATTTCCTTATTAGAACTATACTATTAAAGAGTTAATATAATATTAGATATATGTTAAAACTAATTGATAAAGAAGAAGAATAAAAANGTAAAGATTATTTTAAATTATAAAAACAAAGCTCTAAGAAAACAATACTTAATAAGATAAAAAAAGATTTTTNCTTAGCTAATAATAGTTAAAAGCTAATAAAATACTTAGAGAATATACAAGAAGAAATTAAAGAATATATAAAAAAARGCAGAATTAATATTAAAATAATCATATAACAACAAAAAAAGTAAAAANCAAAGTTAAGAATACAAAGATTATAATCAGGAAAGTCTAATTATAAGAATTAGTTAAAAGGCATCAAAAGATCTTTAGTAAAAGAACTAGTACATTATTAACTGTTATCCTCTACTTTACTACTATTACTTTTATTATTACTTGTATTATTATTAGAACTCTTATTATCATTATCTATTTTATCCTTGTTATTATCTTCTTTCTTTACTTTTAAAGTAAAAAANGTTAGCTTAAAAGACATATTAACAAGTATAAAGTTAAAGTTAAAGAAAAAGAAGTAACTTACATTAAAGCACAAAATATTAATAACTTTACAAATATTATAATTAAGCTTGTTAAAAGAATTAACTATGTACAATTTAACCTTCTTAATAGTTTGAAGTTAGCTTATTATATTATATTATACTTTTTNAACATAGAAAAGGCTTTACTCTCTTTGTATATTACTTTTAAGTTACTTTTAAATAAAGGATAAGAGTTACTTTAACAAAAGAATTAATAATAGCTTGAGTAAGTTTAGTCTGTAAAGTTAATAACTTATTAAAGCAAGCAAATATAACTTAAAGGACAGGAAAACATTTTTTTACTTTTTNACTAAATACTTATTATAACAAAAGTTACTTACTTTCTTTTTACACTTTAAATTAAGCTTAGTATAAAGTTATTTTAAACAATGCAAACAATAATATTAAGATAATTTTTTCAAAAGCCTTTAAAACCTAGTAATAATAATAATATACAGTACAAGTAAGGTTATAACTAAAATAATTAACAAAGGAAATCAATTATTAAAAGTAAGAAAAAACTAAAATAAAATATATTAAAAATAGAAAAAAGCTAGAAGAAAGAATACTTATTAATGTCTTAATAGAAGAAGTATAATAAGTATAGACTAATAATACAAAATACAAGTGTTATAATAGTAATAGTTATAATAGTAATAGAAGAAGATAATAAAAAATAAATAAAAAGAAGAAAAGAAGAAAGAAATATTTATAAACATATCAAGAAAATATAATAACAACAAATTACTAAATCAAAAGATCAAATAAATCAAATAATTGATTTAAAGAATTGATTTTAATTTAAAATTATTATCTTGTCAATAAAGCAATGTTTCTTTGTCAATATAATCTAAGTTCTACGGCCTACCATACTAGGTTTAACAACCCTCCGCTTCGGGCAAGGTGCGCACACAGGCTCGCCGTCGCTTTGCAACGTCTATAAAGCCTGTGCTTACTCCTTCTCCTTGCTCTTTGACCTTCTTCACTTTTACTCCCTTTCCTTAGCGCCCCTTTCACTCAGGTGCATGGTCGCATGGCCTTAATTATGCACTATTGTGCCCCCTCTTGCCCGGACCCACTTTGAATCCTTCTACATCAACCTTGTCGTAGTTGAAAATGCATTGACAACATGAGCAGCTTGAAGTTTAAGCCTCAAACCTCGTCTTGTTACTTCAGATTCAATATTCCTTAACTGTTGTAATTATGATCTGACTTTTTAGTTGAATGGCATTGGTCAAGATATAAGAGCAAAATAAGCTCAGTTCAATTGCTTTCCTTCGCTGTCTTACTATCACAACTCTGGACAACGATATTCTTGGATGATTATAAGAGCAAGATGCTCTGCTACAAAATCATCTTCTTTCATTGCAACTACTTGGCCAATTGAATAAATGCCTTATTTACAATGCAATTGATAGCTGTTTAAATTGTACTGTGTACGGATTATACATTAGGAGTAGGATTCTGGCAAGCTTACTGTGGAGATTTTGATATGCATTATGTTCCATGACCTACACTAGTCTACGACGAGAAGGGCTGACATCTGCTTACATAGTAGTATTTGATTGAACCAATAGAGCTTCTGGTATGTATTTAGGCTGAATGTAATGTGGCCTTATTAAGAAAGTTGAATTATACAAGGAGAGGTCATAGGCAGACATGCATGATTACAAGACAATATATCATACAACCTCAGAAGAGGTCATATCCGAGACCATTGTTTGTGTTGAAAATGGTAAGATCTTTCTAATGAAAGGACTATGTCTGTCTTTAAGGCTTTCTTATAATCTGCTTAGCTTTGGAAGCTAATAAAGAGGGGTTTGTTGGTTAAGGTTATATAACTTGATTACATACAAGACTACAAGATTCCAAACGATGGAAGTGTTCTTGATTATAAACAAACTCAAATATAATAGCTTGTACAATTTTNCATATAAGCTAAGTTCTATGAAAAAGACCTTGAGTAACAGTTAATTAAGAATAAGATTGATGAGCAAGAAGTTAGATTAGTTGATCATGTAAGATTATTTCTCAATTCCTAAGGGAAAGGCTAAGAAAGTTAAAACAGGCTAAGATGTAAAGTGTTAATAACTAAGAGTTGTATATCTTATAACCCTGAAAAAGAGGAAGCTTTAGAGGCCAGACTTTATACACTTTACTTGCATTCTTTTCTTGGAGTTTGTAAAGATAAATGTAATAACAATTGCTCATAGCAAATGAAATAGATGTAAAGTTGAAAGGAGATTGGAGGCTATGTTCAACATGTATATCCTACATATTTACAAGTCTAGTTATATAATTTTTATATTGTCTTTGAAATTAAATTCTAATGAAATTAGTTTCTCTTTAAAAGCATCTATAAAACTTTTTTTTTTTWACTTATATTTAACTCTCCTTTTAATAACTGTTTACTTGTGCTATGTTCACTTCTTATCTCCTCTAATATTTTGTATAAAATATTTCTTTATAATAACGTAACATCAAGATTTTGCTGCTGAAATTCAAGGTATAGTTAAAAGACTCTTAAGAAATATAAGTTTATTTAATTTATTGTTAAAATCATAGATTATAATAATAATCTTATTTACAATAATAAAATAAGTAATTACAATAATAACTTTAATTTACTACTAATCAAAAAAGTACTGAAGCCAGATTTATGCTATAACATCTATACACAAGACAACAATATTGGTTACAACCCTTAAAATCTTGATACACTGGTCTTTAATACAAATGAAAGCATTATTAACTCAAAGTAATTAAAATTAAATAATAATGAATATGTACATAACACTGAAGGTATATATAAGAAACTCTTTATTTTTATAAAAAGTAACCTCTTGATTATACATAGACAAATTAATAATTTTTGAAGACAAAGATTTAGATACTTCTAACCTTTAAGTTATTAACATTTCTACTAGCAAGTTATCAAGCAATAATATATAATATAATTTTGAAGATAATTGTTATGTCAACAAGGATGAATGCCCAATTCCTTAACCTAGGCTGGACAATGTAGCTTTTGCTTATATGTTACTTTAAAGTAGTTTTAACTCTTGTTAATACTTCTTTTAATTACTTGAAAACTAAAGTAGTTAATATAATAATAATAAAGTTGTATTAAACAAGGTTAATAATCAATTGTAATAATCCTCTTCAATATAATTAAAGGAAAAGAGTAAAGAGAAGACAGAAAAAGATAGACTAAATAAACTTGAGCAAGATTTGCTCTTAGCTTTTG
>NCSJ02000454.1:0-29533 GCA_002812745.2 Scytalidium lignicola | reverse complement strand
ATAGCACAGCGAAACTCTCCCCAACCAAGCTGGTAAGCTGAGTACCAGACAAGAGGATAGTAAAGACAAGGCAAGGCAATTGCACCTAAGCAGATAAAGAGCAGCATGGAGGTTTTCACCCGGCCAGGGAACTGGCACGGTTTCCTGTATGACAGTGTAGTTATCCTGCATACCCTTAGGGTGGCCTTATAGCCTACGGTGTAAGAATAATAATAATAATAATAATAATAATAATATAAGTTTATTGCCGATTCAACACTTCTATATTCCGGAGAGTAATTGTACTAATATAGATCGAGTCTTGTTAAGTACCATAGCAACTTGAAGAAGTACACTATATGATCGTTGAGAGCCAATGTTCTTTGACATAGGTTACGCAAAATAGATTGGCATGTTTTTTAAAAGTTCTTTTAATAGAGCAAATTCAAGGGATATTTTTTAGTCGGTCATCTGGTAATTTTTTGGTTATTCTCGAGAGTCGAGAAGCACCGGAAGCCCCGGAAACATTTACCGACCCGATAAAACATACTGGTTATCATCTCCTTTTTCTATTACAGTAACATGTTCAGCCCACATTATTCGTTGCTGAGGAGTAAATGAGTGGGTTGGACTGCATCTGCAGGCTGTGCCCCTTCTCTTTGCTCTAATGCCCTTGAGCAAGATCCTATTGGTTATGAGCCCTAAGCTAGAAAACGGCGCTTAAAACGACGATCATATGGACCTAAGCCACCTGCCCTACTCCTTGATTGTCTATCTGTACGCCTGCCAAACATGTTCGCCTGTGAGCTCTAATATTGTTTGCTTTTACCTTGCTCTTTCCTCCTGCGGGGTATTTTCTAGTATTCGCTTGGCCCATCGAACGGCCGAGTCTTGTTAGCATAACATTCCGCTCGCCTGATATGAGAACCGCAGTGTAGCACATAGGACCTACACTATTGAATTTCAATTTTTGGTCACGCTGTGGCAATACAGTTCGGCGACCGCATATGCGACCCCATCAGCAAAGATAATAGTCCGATAGGTGGGTGCTTTCCGGATTGTTATATATTTACATGCATGTTTCATCTTTTATGACATTCTCCCTCACTACGCCGTGTGACCGAAAGTTTCCTAAGTCCATTTGGTTTGTCAAAATACATCCTGAGCTTTTACAAGGTTCAGGTTTCTTCTAACTTCTTATAAATTTCCAGCTTGAGTGCTCTTTATGGTTATATGGGAATCTCTTGAATAAATTTCTCTTAACCGATATGCAAGAGAAGGAATTATCATTTTCAAAGCGAGTATTAACATTGTGCTTAGACTGATTAAAATATTCGTCTTGAAGCCACAAATGTGAAGAGCGGGGGTCCATATTCATGACATCTGCAGTTCAGCTCTCATGTACCCTAGATTTTCATTTCAATCCAGCAGCAATGACCCAACTCAGCTGTCCATTTGCATCACTTGTGGCTGTTCATCAACAGCTGAGGGATAGAAGGCATCCGATCTCTTCCAAATTGAGATTGAGGTAACAGTCAATAAATAATAATGGTTTGCCAGAGATTCTCTTCTCTCAGTCACATGTCTGATGGCTCTTCACAACGATTGCACCCGGTCTAGAGATCTTGCATGCTCCTACCAGTGACTATATCACATTAGACTATATTAGAACCCATCAAATAGCCCTCTAAAGTTGTTATAACGGCTGTTATTAGCTTCACTAAAGACTTTACGATCATACACCTTGCATTATTCTACCGGTTTCCAATTCACCGAATCATGAAGACGACACTATTTCCAGCGTTCAGCCTTGGTATAGTACTAGCCCGCCTCGCCCTTGGCCAGAACAGCTATAGATCGTGTGAGTCTTCCCAAGTTCACAGCTTCATCGCCCCAGGTACCTGCGAATCAACCTATAGTTGCGCTGGTTCTTAGGGCAGCGCCTCCGTCCCTATTCTAGGTAGCTGCGATCGCAAAAAGTACGATTGTGACTATGTTGTCGTGACATACGACAGTCAGGGCAAGGTACGATATGTGTGTTGCAATAAGGGTAGTAGTGGGGAGAAAAATCAGGGCTCTTTTGTGGGAGAAAGTGGTGATCAAAAACCCATCGTGGAAGGTAACCATGATAAAGGAAAAGGAGGCCAAGGCTCAGGATCCGGTTCAGGATCTGGGTCAGGGTCAGGGTCAGGATCTGGCTCTGGCTCTGGCTCTGGCTCTGGCTCTGGCTCTGGCTCTGGCTCTGGCTCTGGCTCTGGGTCCGGCTCAGGCTCAGGATCGGGATCTGGGTTGGGTCATGGCAATGACGATGTTATTAAAGATAATAAAGGTTCTGGAGACAACAAAGGCTCCGAGGATGGAAAGGGCTTTACAGACAACAAAGGTTCTGGTGGGAAGCGCTTTGGTGATGGCAAAGGAACTGGAGATAATAAGGGTAAAACGGGTCCTACGGATAATAAAGGTACGGGAGATAGTAAAGGTTCTGGTGAAGGGAAAAGTACTGGAGAAGGCAAAGGTGCTACAGATAAAGGAACTGCAGGTGAGAAGGGTTCTGGAGAACAAAAAGGACCTGGGGATAATAAAGCATCTGGAGATGGCAAGGCCAGCAATAGGGCCACAGATAACAAAGGAGTTGGAGGTGGCAAAATTTCTGGGGATGACGAAAGTACTACTGGGGGCGGTAGGGGCCGTGAAGGAGGAAAAGGAGGAAAAGGAGGAACTGGGGGAGGGAAAGGCTCTGGGGACCGTAAGAGTTCTGGAGATGACAAAGGAAGCAACACTACCGGAGGTGGGGAGCAGTCGTGTGTGCCTGAAAAAAATAAGACTTCAGGGGTTGTGCTCGATGATAAAAGTTTGTGATAACTTTCTTTCTACAGAATTATCGTCTTTAATAATATGAGTTGTTTGAGCCACGCTAACCTTTAATTTTCTAGACGATAAACACGCTTGGGCCTGTCTCTGTAACCAGCTCCGAATATGAGTATATGTGCCATAAGATAACTGGGTGGAGCAGCGCGAGATCTTTCGTCACTAGCGATAAGAAGTCTTGTGCTAAAGCGTGTTCCGCCGACTCCCAATGCACATGCTGCCAATACTTCGCGGCATATAAAAGTTGCTCAATAATGCATCACGAATGGCGGACACCCGCCAATAGACAGCATGAAGACTATGCCGTGCTTATGAGACGTATCAATGGCCCCAAAGGTACACCCCTATGATTTAAAGGGCATGTTTATCCATAGGAGCTACAGCTATATTGTTTCCAGTAATCTGGAATTGACTGCCAGTTTAGTCGTTACGGGAGAAAAAGGAAGGAATCAGGATTGGTAAGGAACACAGGTTGCGTGTCATGGAGGAGCTGCTTGCGTTTCGCTATATCGCTTTAGGTAATATCTGCCTGTCTAACTAATTACACTCTTTTAAGTTGCTATGGAAAGCTATTTGGCCGAATATTGTTTCCAACTGATTTTTGCCTCCTTTATTGCGACTACGATTCTTGAAACTTGCAGTCGACGCTTGATAGTTTAAAAATTTTATAAAAATTCGTATTTACCAAGCATCCTTTACGTATTGTAGAGTGCATGATAGTAAAATGGTAATTAAATTCTATTCAACAATGGCATTCGTGTTGTACACATAAGTTGAAGCCACAGAATATACGCCAACAATGGATCGGCCGAACCGAAATCGTAAAACAGAAGGTGGGACAAGCTATGCCCTGCCCTGTTCACTTATATGAAAGGTACAAATTAACTAACCTCAATTTAGAATATCGAATACAAAATCCAGTCTTTGTTTGGTTATACAGCTGGGGGGGTCCTCGAGAAATTAATGGATAGCGGTGGAAGGCAGCTTATATATAAAAAANGATATATGGATATAGCTGCTGTTTACCCTAACTCTCCAGTAAAGGTTAGCCATTAAGCATGCCCAGAGATAATTATTTGAAGTAATTAGGTTCTTTATATATACTAGGCACTGCTATACTGGCGAGTCCAGGTCTTCACGGCTTTCGAATATCTTGCATTCCATTCCTTTCTCATTATCGCTTCCGTTTTCATCTGTTCATCAAGCAGATCGTAATGGACTCTTAATCTGGCCCCATCCCAGTATGTTTCTGTGAACTGGTTATCCCATTGAGCACGTCGGGAGAGCTCTGTGATTAGGTTTGAGTGGCGGCCTGGCCCATCCACTAATATTTCAAATTAGTATCACTGGTGATAGCCTTCTATATGCTGAGCTTACCTGTTACGCCTTTGAAATCATCGGGCAGACCCATAGCCATTGTACAGACAAATGGCTCTAGGAAGCTGTGGTGCATAACCCGAAGTAAGGATGGGTTGAGAAAGCTGCATACGGAGCGGGCTTCCTCAGCAGACACTGTTGATCTTCTTAGTTGCTTTTCTCAACTGGGATCTTATAAACGAACTTGGATACTCCCTATAACCGCACAAATTATCTGGGTTCAAAACAAAGTGACACGAGTGGTTGTTTATTCTATCCACAGCTGAGACATTAAACCGTGCTCGCACAACATACACTTGCAGGCCAGTCCACTTCTTACTAAGAGTGAAATCGACCCATGATCCGTAGATATATCCAAGTACGAGAAGTGGTGTCCCATCAGTTGACAAAATCTTTGGTTCAAGCCCCGAGTCGCATTTGTGTAGGACAAATCGTTTCCAGTCGCCCCAGTCAGTGGATATGAGATTGAGTCCTCCAGCAACTTGTGAATGGTCAAGTATCGCTGTGTCTCCAGGAGTATTGTTGAAGAATCCAGGAACTCTGTCTACCTGACCAAAGGTTAAGCAGTTTAGTTCTCCACCCTGAATCCATTAGCTTCAGAAAAGGCATAGTCGGTATATGTGTCTTACACACCTTGACATGGTCAGGTAGTCCTTTATCCAACGCCTTCAGAGCTCCTGTATCATTATCGTAGATGTACTTCTTAATTTGACCTTGCTCTGGATCAACCAATATACCGCCAACATCTGGCCAAGACTCTCGAACAAAGAACTGTCTAGGGCATGATTGGAAATGAAAGAAAATGCTATATCTGCTTTCTTCATCAATCTTCGATCGCCACTCTGCAAGAGATGGCTGCTCCACTGATCCTTTGCGATAAGATTCGTACGTTCTACCAGCATGATATAACTCGGAAGACTCAAAATGTCGGTAAGTAAGATATGGCACTTGGAGAACCATCGAACTATCTGCTTCGCGCAAAGTCTTCGGCTCATAGCCACCCTCAAGACCGTCTAACCACACCGTGGAGCCTATATCTGGTCCATCAACAGGCAATTTCTCCCACACTGGATGCCACTTGACTTTCTTCTCTTCTTCCGAAGGCTCCACTGCAGTGAGTAATACTTTCTCGAACGGGAAGATACATATTTCCAGGCTGCTATACTTGAAATCTAAGTAGGGGCTGAGGTTTTCTGCGGCGTGTATCGACTTTATTAGACGGCGGGAACTCAGCCCCCCCAGCCCCCTCGGGCCATTAAAGGGAACCCAATTATCGTTGTATAACTGGGAGCTATTCTTTTCACTTACTTCCCAAAGCAATATCCTTCCTTTACGATCATCATTATATTCCATGTAAAATTCGGCTAATACCGGCGCAATTTCTTCCTTCAGGAGTTTGGCATCTTCATCTTTGTCATTTCGTAGCCCGTGAAGAAACCTTTCGTAGAGCTCCCGTACGCCGTTAACCTTGTTCCCCTGAAATCGATGAAAGTAATGATTAAGAATATATTCAGGTGCCTCAGTCAAAAAGAACTTCCCAAGACATTCAGTCAGTTCCCACGTAACATAGTGGTATGGACCATGAATTTTTGTCGAAAGCTCCATCGCCTCGGCATATAGCTCTCGCTTTTCATGAAAATCACAGTGAGGTGCTAAGACTTTTCGGATCTTAATCGTATGAGCGCTCTCCGGCTCTTTGTTCTGTTTCGAAAGGTTAAGTACTCGTCGACACAGATAATATAAAGTCCCAGTGCTCCAATTTCCAAAGGCGTCGTCAATACTTTCACTAGCCACAGCAGGGACGAACGCTGCGATCTCAGGAATGACTTTGGAAAGATCTGAATCGGGAAATGAGAGGATAGACTCAATGGCACACCGGAGAGAGTCTTGGTCCTTCGTGATACAGGGAACTGCTTTCGGGTATCGCTCATAGAAGCTCCATAGCACTTGTCCGACAAAGTATTTGATATAACGTTCTCTGCCCGGGCCTCGTTGATGGATTATATAGTCTGCTGCCACTTGCGAGATTTTGGCCTGACTCTTCTTTTGTTTGCGCATGTCAAAGAGCCGCTCCCCGGCTGCAAGAAATTGCTCTAAACCTTCTGGGGTAGGTTTCTTCCAGTCATGGATCCGAGATGCGTCGATCCAGCTCCATATCCACTGTAGCATTCGAAGTCTTCGGACGTTGAAGCAGTTCACGAACTCTCTGGGGGACTGATTCAGCACTTCGAGACGCTTGCAGTAAGCTTCATCAAAATTGGTATTGCAGTCAGGGCCATTGTCCGGATGGCGGGTTAAGGTTGAAGAGGAGCTATTCTTCTTCGGGTTTGTCTTGCTAGACTCCTCAACCTCGCCTGCCATTTCAATTGTCGTTAGCTCTTTCGTTCAAACACGCATGAGTGATTGAAGAGCTTAAGCAACGATTTTTCTTAAGCCCAGAACACAAATACCTGAGTTCTACTTGTCAAAACAAAATTGTAAAGACCATTTCCTTTTATTTTGAATGACTGCATAGATATCAGACGTGCATCTGATGCGACAGCCAACCCCTGAATTCATATTAGCGCCAAGATTGTGCTAACTCCAATCGTCGGCCTCGTTCCGCCGATAGCTGCTGGTGATAGAATACGGCAAGGCTAAAACTTAGTAAATCCACTCACCAAGACTGCTGAATTCGGCACCATAATGCATTTAACTTTTTTTAAACAAAAGCAAAACTTTCCAATCGGTGTCATTCTTGCTCTATTCGATGGACCAATTGTTTTTCCAATTTAAAACATAAATCTAGGTCGAGGAATACTCTTCAAAACCACAGAAAGATATTTTTCGTGGGATGACTACACAGGATATGATAATTGTTCGCATAGCAAGTGTAACCATCACGGTAAGAATAATTTTCAAGTTCTACAGTAGTTTTCTGTCATTAGATTCTTACGTAAATCATAGCCTTGTACAAAAGAGTCGCACCTTCGTATAATTTCTCTAGATTAGGACACGCGTGGTTATGCGAAAAGGTAATGTTTTTCATTCCAGACGCAACTTAGATGAATGAAGGCGCATGAAAAGACAGCTTTAGAAGAGGAAGAGACACTTCGGGTCTTAGAATTGAAGTAGGAGGACAACTATAAAGATTATCAGAGCCTTCGTACGGTACAGCCAACTTATATCACCTATTTTGACATAACATCGTTAACTAACCAAATCACAGTCATAAATCATCAAACATGACTCCAGCAATATCCAACCAAGTCCTCTTAAACTTAAACTATTCCCTTGATCATTTAATCATTTAGTCCTTCTACAAGTTCATGAGCAATATTGGAGCTATTAGCAACGGAACCACCAAGACTGTACGCTGAAGCTGCATCGTTCACTATCTCACTAATTTCATCTTCACCCTTCGCTTCTTCTTCTTCCTTGTCTTTCGGTTTCTTAGGCGGATTTTTTATGACCTCTTTTATCTCTACCTGGGGTTCTGTCTTGGAATTTCCAGTCGGTTCAGCCGGCTTAGTGGTGTGAATCGTTTCCAGATCGTTAGGTGTCCCTCCATTATCTGCCTTCTCAATATCATCCTGTTTTTGAGCAACTTCGGCTTCTACACGGGTTTTCTCTGATGTGTGATCATGTCCTTTCCGTTTTGATGGCTTCAGACGATCCCTAACTATCCTACCGGGAATTGGTACAGTCATCAGTAGGAAGAATAGAAGCCATAGGCTAACTGTGATAACAGGGATGATGATCAAGGTGCGGATTGATAGTGCAACTGCGTCTTGAGTAAATAGCACGAAGTCGCCAGTGCCATTATTTGCATAGCCGCCGACATCGAGATCGTTTGGGACGTCCACAGTGTTGACAAAAAGGGTCGTGTCTGTTAGTGCATTGACAGTTGCTATATAAGATGCAGACACTAGTCGTTGAAGATCGTTGTGTATGCTCGAAGAACTGGCGTTGAAGATATTCGATAGAGAACTGTAGGAAGATTGGAGCGATGAAGCACGGAGGTATGATCCTAGCCGGTAGATCATAGGTAGACCCAGGCGACTTGCGAGGATGTTTTGCAGACCCCAAGACAAATTCAGACCAGAAAGTGAAGTTGTGTTTAGCCCGTTCACAGAGCTGGTGTGTCCCTGATATGACCATACATCGTTTTGCCAACAAGACAGCGCTGGTCGTGCTGTTCTTACTATGTACGGGGCAGGGGGATTCAAATCTGAAGGCACTGACTCTGTCAAATACCATGGGTCGTCACTGGGCTCAAAAGTCCATCGGTTTGCGGAGGAGATAATTGCCGCCCAGGTAGCATTGGTACTTGAGGTGGACGGGCCAGTAAAGAAATAAGCCATCGGTGGGCCACCATCAAATAGTGATACTTGCTGTGCCTGATTGACATCATTGAAAGGCAAGTAGACCTCCACTGGAGCATTTGGGTCAGAATTGCTCGTGCTGTTGAGCCAACCATACTCAGTTGTGCAAGCTCCTTCGACGTTTAATGTCAGGTCTGGGTAATGCTGCAGTCCCAGATCTAATCCAGTGACATTATATTGATAACCTAAGCGTATGACTTGCTGTCCGTCACTACGGACGTCCAAGAGCTCTGGCTGGTCGATTGAAACTGGAGGTGCTTTGTTGTCATCGTCGTCCTTGTCAAGGTTATCGACGCTACCCGCAGCTCGAAATGCTAATGGAACCGAAATTGAGTAGACACCGTAGAGAGCCTCATTGTTAGTAGGGTCAAGATGTGGTACGAAGATTGTGGATGGATTGACAGGAGCAGCGTTGTCAAGCTTAATGTATGGCGCGAAAATGATGGATACCGTGTATTTAGCTATCACGAAGCCCAGTGCTATAATAACCCATAATAGAACCCATCCAGCAAGTACCCAGGGACGAAGCTTGGATTCCTTCCTCCAGGGATATTGAACCACGGTTGTGAAAGCCGCATATGGTGACGATTTCTTCTTGTAAATTTCGACATGGAATTGTATGCTAGGATCCGATCGTTCATAGATTTTGACAACGATATAAAGTAAGGAGAAGACAGTGATTCCCCAAGCAAATAATACTATGTGTTCGACTAAAAACGTGTAAGCAGAAAGGAGTTTATCGGCAACTTTCGGCTCCACCGCAACTGCGTCCCTAGCGCCATGCTTTGTTGGCATATGGAATCGATGCCAGAGGAGAAAGGTTTGACCTGGAGGGTTAACTGACCCGAATGCCATTTTTAGGGAACGATATTAGGATAGAATTCTTGAGTTTCCCTAGAGAAGAAGTGACTAGTGAGGGAGCATGGCAGAACAACTAAAGAAAGAACGTTTCTCAGCAGCAGCAGAGCCTCATAAGGGGCTATTCTGTGTCAAGACTCTTCACGGCTGGATAGATGATCCCCCCCCNTTTCCTCTTTGATCTGATTAGAAAGCCAGTAATCTCTGGCCAGTTGAGCGGGGAAAGCCATGATGAAGGCGTCCTATCATATCTCATAACTACAAAGCACACCAGTAATCCAGCAGTGCCCAAGCATTGTATCACAGCATGGAGCTCCACTCCCCTATACACTCCGAGTCTCTACCGTCTCCAGTAACTCGGCCGTCAATGCTTTGGGAGTAAGACCAGGCGAAGAAGAACGCACGTGCAGATGAAGCAACGCCGAGCTGAACGCCATCAATACTCACAAAAGAAGGGATCTTCCACATCACGGGCTTTTCCGTCCCTCTTCAAGCTACGTGGTCTGCAGCCAGCGGTGCCGTAACTGGCCGTCGAGCTGTCTCCTACTTTTGCTTCGCATATGTGATATATCATATAATTATCCACTGTATACTAGCCCAACGGCTTGTAGATGGACAATTTAGGGGTCTTCCACTTACGGCGCATGCACGAAGACAACGCCCGCCCATAACTTAATTAAACTTAGCTGCGGGATGCAACCCACAACAATGGAACGGCAAAGAGCAATCGTGAGGCTCTGTGGGCAGTAGGTGTTACAATGGCGCACTGCTTCTGAGCTGAAAATAAAATATATTGTAGCGGACTACTGGTCGGATGGTCCCTATTGGGTGTAGGGAGCGCGGATGCTACTCTGTGGTTGCTCACCAACGTGTCGCTGCAGCAAAGCCCTCACGCCCCGTTAGGTGCAAGACCCTGCCGAAAACAGCCGTAAGATACCACGAACGTAAGGATAAATTATCAAAAAATACTCTCCCATTGGTCCTGTTTCAGTCCTCTAGCTGTCCGGACACGACGGAATTATTTATTTGTAGACGACCCTGGACGTCTGCCCTGGCTCAATTATCAACAAGTTCTGGCTTCCAAAACGGGAGTTGGGACTTCCGGCGCCAAGAGCCGGTTTTGAATGTTCAATGCATAACAGGGTAACTGCAAGCTATAGGTATATATTTGTATATATGTATATATTTATTTCGACTCTTGCGTTGAGAACCTCGCGACTTCTTGTCATTTTGGCTACTTCCTTCATGCAATAGACTCTCGTTATCGTAGACCAAAGCATTCGTTTTGAGATTAGGTCTTAGAGGAATATACTTGAACTCAACTAGTCATTCCTCGATCACAATGTTGTCCTCAACCACTATACTTCTCTCGTTAATCATTTCTGTCTCGGTTGTCCAGGCTGTTGGTCTCATTGAGGCTCTCCAAAATGCAGGTGCCTCTGAGTATGCTCAGTTCATTCAATCCGACCCCAGCATAGCTGCCCTCTATGCTTCGAGCAATGTTCAAACCGTCTTCGCACCGATCGATGGCTCGGTCCTGCCATCTCTTCCCTCAAGAAAGCGGCAGGCAAATCCCACAAGTGAAAGGCAAGCGGAATACCAAGGTATGAGAAACATCAATAGGTTGGGAGCATCAAGTGTACCACCTGGGGCTATTCTGCCATCGAACGATAATTCAGCAAACACGGGTGGACAGTCACAGGTTGCTGTCACAAATCCTTCAAATGCAACTCAAAGCCCTTCAGAGAAACGTTGGCTTGCCAACATCAAACGTGCCAACGGTACTTATCCATCTCTGTTGAAGGTATACACTGGCCTGGGTAACTATGTCAATATAATCAAAGCCGATATCCCTTACGATGGAGGACTAATCCAAATTGTCGACAAGTAAGTAAAATTGTATTTCACATTTACCCTCAGTCTTTCCTCTCTCTATGACGCTCTCAGCTCAAGTGATTAACCCAATATTTCCCCAGTTACTTCACCCTACCCCAATCCCTATCAAGCACAGCGTCAGCAAACGGGCACACCAGCTTCCTCAGTGCGGCGAACTCTACCAACGCGACTTCCATCCTGGACAATACGCCATCTATTACAGCCTTCATACCCAGCAACGCCGCATTCTCCAATCGCACTGCCGCCACTAGCTACGCATCATCCTCAAACTTGCTGTCGGGCCACATCATCCCCAACTTTTTAGGATACCTGCCTGCCTTGACTAACGGAGCTACCTATCAAACACAAGCAGGGGGGAATATCACGATCACGATCAGGGGAGGGCAATACTTCGTCAATAATGCCAAGATCATCGCATCAAATCAGATCTTGGAGAACGGTGTAGCCCATATAATTGACTCGGTATGTCGATCCTCCCTTGTTGATTCCTGATAATTCATGATCATTATGAGCATAGTAAATCTAACTATATAATAGATTATTATCCCATCCACCCCACACGTTAGCTTTAACGGAGCTACATCTTTTACCGGAGGATTCTCCTCCGGTTTTGTCCTCGTGGGCAGCCTAGCTTTGAGTTTCGCAGCCGCGCTATTCTTCAGGGTTTAATGGGTCTAAAAAAATAATCTCCTTTTTAGTATTGAGGGATATAAATGTGAAATGAGTAATGGTATTAGGATGACATGGAATGCCATCCGCGTAGACGTCTAGTATATTTCGATTCTTTAGCTGAATACTGAAATCAGCAATAACCCCCATTAGAATAATAATTATTGAATAATTGAGAACTTTTCATCAAACGAAGTAGAACAACATTCCGTTCACTCCTAATCTTGAAGTCGTACATAAATATTACAAGAGCTCTACAGTGACAAAAACCCTCTTAAGGCTCAAGGAATCATATTATCCTTTCTTTCTGCTCACTTCGTCTGCGCATCGAAAACCTCCCGATCTTCTCCTGTAAAGTTCTTCAATCCTTCTTCCCTTAACTCAATGAACATTTCAAGTGCTTGGTTATATGTCTCGTTAGAAGTCCATCCATCACGGCTAACAAGCCCAGATATCGAATCCCAAAAATCTGCCAACTCATTCCAACCACCACCGTACCAGTAATGATCTGCAAGATCATCTTCTATAAAATGTATTGGGCAAGGGATATCAGCTGCAAATTTGTTCCCATACCTGTACAGTTTTCTTGTAAATAATAACCCTCTGGTTTTTCTTAAATGAGGATTCAACTAATCGTTCAATTCGAATAAGACACTGCCGAAATGGCAAGATATCTCCGTCCCAAGTGCTTGCAGCACACTGTACCGCATCTCTCCTAATTTGACCACAAGGTACATGGAGAATTTTGTTGAGTAAGGTATTTCTTTCTTTGATTTCTGCCTCGTATGTATAATATAATAGACCTTTCCACTTGGTTTCTAAGACGAGACTTTTCTTGGCCGCCTTCGAGACTTTCGTAAGTCGCTGGTATTTTCAGTAGTAGCTCACCGTTATAATCCATGAGTTTCGGGTGCCGGAATTGAAGAAACAGTGGCCCAGCCCAAATGGCTTGCCGGTCAATAAGACTGGCAATCCGGCTGCCTTTCACAAAGAGATTCGCGGAATGCATATCCCAGCGCCAAAGAGTAGGCCTTGCTAGCTTCTCATTTTGAGGCAAGATGTATGGAACGATATCAAAAATATCTTGTAGTGAATTCTGAGCGTCAGATACAATGAATATATCTCGAGGCGGTTTCGGAATGGCAAATTTATTAATCCAAGAAATCTCTCGATTAGCAGTCGACATCAAATAATCCTGTGAACTCTTCCCTATGTATTGGCTTAGTACACTCTAATATCGAATGCAAATTGATTGAACTTACAAGGACCTCAGTCAATAGCCATTGATGCACGCTCTCCATCCCAGAATTCCCTATCTACAACTGGGCCAATAACAAAACGCTTTTTCATTCTCCTTCTTCAATTTTGGATCAATATCGCCTACAACTCCAGCTGTTTCACAGCCAGGAAATGCATCGCTGGTAAATTAAATGTTACCATACCTAATATAAGATTGGCAGTATATTTGAATACGATTTCTCTGTGGAATTCAAACCGGATATACGATACTGAAAGCAGCTTCTTCTCCATTTCGACCAGATCCTCTACAATTCTAGCCTTCTCAGAAATTTCCATACCATCCCAGACTTCCCCTAGCTGTGTTCCTGGTGCGTCCACCATGATAATATACTCCGCTTCTACAGAATTGTTTGTCGATGCACTATAAGCATAAATCCTAGGAGTAGGGATATTGAGGATCGTTCTAACCTGATTCAAGTTATTAGGGAAATATATTTATTCCCTCGGTGAATTTCAGTGATCAGTTAGACCAGTGATATGATGGCCGGGAAGTATGTTAATGATTGCGGAACTCACAATATCCATAGTTGCAAAGTAGTGGTCCTACAAACAAGCCCAGTGATCGGATTAGGTATATGTGCAATCGTAATAGTGCCATTATCCATTACAAGTCTGAATACCTTGTTATATCCACCTTCGGAAAGTTTAGTAATGGATCTACACGATGTCGCGCCAACACTCTTCGCTGCAATGCGCTGGAGCTGTTGCACATTGAAAACAACGAATCGTTCTCGGAGCCAGCTCTCCTCATCTTATATCCAGTGACCGCTTGCATATTGGAAGAAATGGTCATATGACGAAGCAGGCCTCGTACACATTGCTCGCGACACATTGTGGCGTGTGTGAGACTTGCTGGAATTGGAGTACGCGTAGCAAAGAACTGGTGTCAGAAAACGGCCTCTCCGTGGCAATACCTGGGTATTGAGGCGTTTAAGTAGAGGTCGAGTAAAATTGAGACCAAATTCGGGCATTTGAATTATAGTGAAGTTTTTAAAGTAGAATTTGAAAGCGCATTCAAGACAGAGATGAGGTTGGCTCGCATCGAGTCAGGGCCTACACGAATCCAAGGGAGCAGCCTCCCGTAAAGTCAGACGACAAAAANGTCGTTCTATGAAAGTGATGAAAGGGGGCGATAATTAATAATATAGAGAAATAAGATCAGTGTCAACAAAGAGATCCGACAACTTTGTTACGTGTATCTTAATTTTTATGAGCAATTAGTCAACACCTTATTAATTAGAGCATAAATTTCCCATTGGGACTGTTGTATATTCGATCTTGGATGTGCCACCTTTCAAAATTACTAATGAAAAATAGGTTCTATCATAAAATATCAATAACTAAAAAANTAACTAACACTCAAATACTGAATCAAAACAGAGAGAGGAGCTTCCGGCTCGAGTTGAAAAGGATCAAAAAGATGGACGACTTATAGTGTCAACGGCAAGTATCAGCGATAAATATAACTTAATATAACCTGAGATAAGTAGCAACTAACATACTTCATACAAATTTACAAAAACACAATCTCATAAGAAACCCACAGCTCGTCTGACAGCTCTTGACGAAACCTATCACACTCCAAATCAAAAGCCTGCTGCACCCACATCATCTGGCCAATTTTATTAACAACCTCATTCCACGACTCACATTCTGCATGTAAGATCGCTACGGCAGCCATGCTAACAAACCATGCGTGATCACGATATCCAAAAGACTGTAGTCCACTTATTATCAACCCCCATAGCAAAAGGTGGTCCGCTCCTCCTAACACCAACTCATATAAATCGATTACAGCACGTTTTAGCTTGGCGATATAGATATCAAGGGCAAGATTAACACCAAACTTTTGCCGAAGCTTAGCTAGATAGATAATAGCACAGATCCTCAAGAACTCCTGTCTTACAATAGCAGGATTGGGGGCCTCTATATCAAAACGGACTGAAAGAAGCTGATGTAATATAGGCACAATCTGTAATCCACAAAAGACCCCATCATCCCAAAGGTCTCTTGTTCCAAGCTCTCTTAGTATAAACTCATTCAACAAACTTATCTGTTCAAATATCGGGACCAGCTCGGCAGCTAAGTTCGAACTCGAGGACTCATCCATGACATTGGATGTCAATCGGTTTGTGTAAAGTGGAGGAAGAATATCTAAAGGGGATAAGAATCGAGGAACAAGATCTTGGAGGAATGCGGCATTAACATCAACCCTAGTATTGTTATCAATTTCAAGACAAATATAAGAGAATTATGAGGAAAATGTGCTAACCAGAAAAGCATAATGCGTAGTACAGGAGAAGGATTGAGTATCTGTATTCCTCCTTTTTGTTGTAATATTTGAACAAGACCATTTAAGTGGGTAATTAGGCCAGGAAGATCATTAAACATGACCTATTATCTCATTAAAACCCCTCTTCATCTGGTTAAACAGCCAGGTGCAGACTGCTCACTGCATGACATGCAAAAGTAAGTATTGCAGCGATGATCCCATCGTCAAGGCTGGAGACCGGAGCGGCAAGCCTTCGATTGAGAGATCGAATTGCTTGAGTGGAAAGAACTATGGCTTCTGGGCTGTCTGTACCGTTCCGTAGCTGGGTCATGTGGGCGGATGAACTGCAAAGGATTTGTCGAAAGCCAGCTTCATCTGCGACGATGTTGAAGAATCCGATTTTGCTCATTGTTCTAAACACGGGACATATACCTCCATGAACTGCGCTGTAGAATTAATGAAACAGCCCAATCGAACTACAAAGGGCGATATAAAACCATCAACTAATGAAAGGTGGAAGTTTAATACTCACGATGGTCAAACAGCTCATGCATTCGCAAGTCCATATCAATCGGATATTGCTTAAATGGATCTACCCGACCCGAGCCCAAGTCACTCGGATGTGGCGTTGCGTGGAAATGGGATAACGCCATTCCATAATCTTGCCTTTGTTGAGCACTTGACTGAGAACTACTACCAATGTCCATCAGGGGGGAGACATCCAGAATAAATTTTACATTCTTCTCCTGTCTCTTGGCTCTCAAACTCCGCTGTACTCGATGCATAGCATGACTGCGAATCCTCCTCTTAGTCTCAGGGTGTGTGGTCTGTGAGAAGTCTGTGAATGTTAAAAATTGAAAGTCTCCCTCTGCCGATTGTTTGTCCTTTGGTAACTCGTCATCAGGTAATTCCATCTTTTGCAATTCACTAAAGGGATGATAAATGGACTTGTATACTTATTATTGTTTTCACCACTGTTTTGATCATGGGAAGACACGGATTGTGCATAGATTGGGCTGTTAGAGGTGGCAATAATGCATGATGATTACGGAAGTTCACTGCCAATTCGAACTAAGGCTTGTCAACAAAAGGCGTGGTGGGGCAAGCTAAGCATAGTGGCAGCTAGAGATATATAGCATTACAATATTTGTGATACGATTTCTGTAGATTAGACGGTTTAAATAACAGTGTTAATAGCCATTTCTCATTATTCATTATCGTGAAGATAGTGCCTAATTAATTGATCTCGTTGTAACTTTTTTTNCTCAGCACTATAATTAACTAGAATTAATCTCTCTTAAATATTGTACACTTTTCTTGTTATAAAAAGAATTTAATATTTTTTTTAACTTATCATGAGAGTAATATATTTAAATGAAGTAAGGAATAAACATACATCGAGCTGCAGACCACTTGAGCATCCGCAAGTGCAGTAAAATGATGAGCTCCATTTTTATTCTTACTCTTTGTATTTCTTTCAATCTGTCTGCTTAATTCCTTTTGTTGATTAGACGGGAGTTATCCTATTGTAACACCTTCATCGTGAACAAGAGTAATGATTATTCAAGTTACTGTTCGTTCTTATAAAATGATGATAAGTTAGATAGAGAATGGGGTGAAAGTAGAAACTTTGCATTTCTAAATGAAGGTTCTCTTGTTAGAAGACACAACAAGTAGTTAAAAGTACCATAAAAACCAAAGCCCAACACCAGCTTTTCTTAACGTCTTACGGCTTGAAAGCCTGCATATTTAAATTGTTGATAGTTCGGTTGTTGAGAATCCATGTGGCCACGATACTTCTAACAGGCCCAACCAGGGGCATTCTTTCTGTTGACCCCTCGTACGTCAAGAAGTCCATGAGTACTGCCATCGACTAGGACACCTAAAAATTAATATTAAACTGATTACTTTTCAAGTTTAATTCAGAGCTAATATGATAATATGTTAGATTAAATCACGTTCTGTTAGAGTATATACAATGCTACCATTTCGTAAAAAGTTCAACAAAGTCTGACATGTATGCTCGTAGTGGAGTTTGTATTACTTTCTCCATCTATCGCGCTCCGGAAAGATAGCACGTTTGAAGGATGGAATGGCACAACATGAGTATTTTTCTTCATAATGCGGACGTATCTCACGTAATACAGTAATGTGCATTTATGTTGATCAATCCTCGATATGGATAAATCCCCTAATACGGACGTATGTCCGTAGGAATATGCTACACTAACGTTGAAGATATATCCGCACGAAGCAAACAATAAAACTCCCACAATACACTCTTCGCTAATAATCTGTTTTAATATTTAGCACCGTGACATCTAACGGATCTGCATCCTAGAAGTGGTCGATTATCTCCAGATTCCTCGCAAATATAGCATCGGCCGCCTACATAATCTACATATTTGGAGGAATTCTTGTATAACCATAAGCATTAAAGAGAAAGGAAATAAAAACTTCGTTTCTCACCTCAAATAGAAGCTCCGGTAGTTAAATCACAAAAAATAAGCTCAGATCTTACTTGAGATCCGGCTTAGGATTTCCTAACGGGGGATTCTGCTAATAATAAACCTCACTCGCCAAGAGATTTAGAAACAGCGTTCTCCTCCTTGTAGAACAGATCGACACGTAGGATCGTCGTATCTGCAATTTACCGAGAGGAACAGGCTCACAAAAAACACACGTGTAAGGTACATATACGTCACACCTGAGGAAAGTTCCGGTGCAAAGTACGTATTTAATAAGTTGTAACCCAGAGGCTTGAACTTCATTAGCAATTTGTATTGCTAGATTTTCAATCATGTATCGTCAACTTGATTTCCTTCTTGCGGTGACCGGAGTCGTTTCATCCGTAAACGCTGCTGGATCTGCATCAGCCTCTTCAGTTTTGCCAACCAGTACCACAACGAAGACTGTATACAATAGCGTTCCTGCGTTAGCTTAGATCTCGGCACAATCTAACAGACCTTAAGCTAACACTCCACAAAGCACTTCATATGCCTTCCGCCCCGGCAACCCCCCTTCTCCATCCGCATCTGTCGATAATACCGAGTCACCGGTCAAAGATGCCGTATCCACAGTCTTGACAACAGTCTTCATAACTACCACCCCACCAGCAACCACAACCACAATCTACCCCTGCGCAGACCCTCTACCTTCCCCAGGCCCAGCATACGGGCAATATACCTCACCTTCCAATCTCAACCTTGTCAACGACCTACGCCAGGGAGATCAAGGGCAAAACGCGACAGACTGCTGCAACACCTGTTTCTTCGAGGTTGAAAATTGTGTCCAGGCTTTTTACCACGAGGTTGAGGGATGCGTGGTTTCGCAGGCTACAAACTTGACTTCTGCATCTGGGGAGGGCGTTACAAACTCTTGTCCAGCAGGGACGTTTAACGGGCTGGCATATGGAGCAGACATTAATCCGCAACCCAGGACTCCGGGAACTATTATGGGACCTTGCGGACAGGACTATCACAATAATTAAAAGGTTATGATAGATATGGGGGATAGTAGTCTGTTAACTAGGCTTTATTACTGTTAGCGGTTATGCAAATCTAACGGATTATCGGATTTTTCTCCAAAGGTCTTAGCAACCTTCAATAGAACAATGTTTCTGATTTCTCCTCTCACATTATGAATTTGCAAGCTATCATTCGTATTCATGTAGCAACTATAGCAGCTAAGTCTGATTGCTACTAAGTGGGGTTGCTTCTTCCTATTAGTTAAATCCCTTTATTTATATGCCCCTTTATCGCCCTGCAGATTGACGCGTCAGAAATTAAAGGCTACCATGTCCTGCACAATTTTATGGAAAATAAAACCTTATGCAAAAGACTTCGGTTAAGGTGGCAGTGATATACTACTTTTACTCGAAGCTCGAGAGTTAGCTATTACATATAGACCTTCCTTAATCATTGTTAACCGAAGATTTCCTTTCTATCATTACAAATGCTTCTTAACAAACGTGTAAACAATAAATCGTTTCAATCTAAAGGCACTATAATTATAATAAGTATTGCAGTCAAGCAATCGAATTTACTGCTATGCTGCAAATTATTACTTGAGAAGGGAGTTTCATGAATCCATGTTGTGTGAACACATACCAATCACACTTGCAGAGATCACCTCTCGTGGTATATTATAATCTCGTTCTTATACAACCTTTCATATAATGGGAGAATATAAGAACCATTAAATCTAGCTATGGTATCAATTAGTGATTATAATCTAGTGTCAATATAGAAGTAGTTTATAATGAAACCAATATTTTTAAGATAATGATACTCTGCAATATTCCAAATGTTGATGAACACGATGTAAAGTGAAGCCTGAATTCTATAGTTTTAAAAGTAGAAAATTCGAAGCACATTCTCTTTTTAATCAGGATGTAATTAGCCCTAGGTTTAGAGAAAACCGTAGACTCAATAGCAAACGAAGGCTGTCGCGTAAACCTCAGAACAGGTAATTTGTCTGCAAACATAGAGGGTGTCTAGTGGTATTAGAGTTAATATATAGTCAAATGTTCCTTAACCTTGATTATGACTGCATGTGAAGCACTGTGAGTATATGTGAGCGTGACACCGCATCTAATATATTCCACGTGCTGGAGTAGCAACCGCTGTCAGCGGCTATGCATCTCTCAGAGAATAGAAGCTGGAAGAATTGCCCATTGTAATAATCTCCAATTGTATTAACAGCAGCTATACTTCTGCATTTACAAGTTGAACTGCCATTCCAAAGAAAATACGTGCGTAACATTGCAGTAGGCGACACGACACCGACATTTAACATCGCCATCTACCGATTCTTCTGCCGGGTTGGCAATTAAAACAGGCCAGTGACTTGAAGAACACACGGTCGCCACAGTATTTCAAACGAGAAAGATGTAATTAATCTCAGAGCCGAAATGAAACTATTGAAAACATATCATCACGAGGATTGTCGATAAGTCAGGTGGCGGTATAAGCGGATGGCCTTACTCGTTATTAATTAATTATCCCACCGCTGGTTCTCAACTCCGGCACTCCGCGCGCAATGAACACTCTGCAAGGAACCACAGCCAACTCCCCTAACCACAACGAGCTATCCCCACAACCTCCAACCTCCCCAGCAGTCACCAACAGGCCGCAGGGGTGGTTGAACGTATGGTAAAGTAACAGCAGCGGTCAGATAAGGATAGGGCTGGCCAGGGTTTCTCCGGCCATCTGAGCTTGTGGTGGAGAGAGAGAGAGGGGAAACAGGCAAACCTTGATCTCTCTCGTACCCGACGGAGTGACACTCGGCGATGCAACAACAACCAAGCATGGAAGGGGGGCAATGTGGGTTCCGATGTTTACTATCATACGCCGCCGCGGACTCAAGGTAGGGTTACTAGAGTACATGTGGTCTGTTTTCCACCGTGAAAGGTGGTCTATCTACCTCTCTCTTTCTTTGGTTCCTGTTTAGCTTTCTCCCTTCCCTCTCAATCTCTCTGTCTTGCAATTGGAGAAGGTTACTCCGACAAGGCTCTCTCCTACAATAGACTTTCCTACCTTAATCTGTATGTTTCTACGTTGTTGTGCATAATTGTTTATAAGTCTGCAAAGATACATACATACACGCATACATAACATTACATACACAATACACACAACACACAAGCGAAGAGAAGCTGCAATGGGGAGAGATACTAGCAGTCCACCAACCCCGCCCTCGCCCATGCAGGCCTTCGACCCCGAATCCGTCCTCTCAAAACTCAGTATACAGGAGAAGATTGAGCTTCTAGCCGGTACGTCACAACGCAGCTATTTGTTTCCAGGAAACAGAATAAAAACCGAAACAAAAAGAAAACTGACATATGAATTGAAAACACAAAGGAATCGACTTCTGGCACACAAAATCCATTCCCAGACTCGGCGTCCCTTCCATCCGTCTCTCAGATGGCCCCAATGGCGTCCGAGGCACGCGCTTCTTCAACGGTGCTCCCGCTGCCTGCTTCCCCTGCGGAACGGCCCTCGCCGCAACGTGGAACGTGCCTCTGCTCGAAGAAGCAGGACGACTCATGGGCGAAGAGGCCATCGTGAAGGGCAGCCATGTTCTTCTGGGCCCAACGGTGAACATGCAGCGCAGTCCGCTCGGAGGCAGAGGCTTCGAATCCTTCTCGGAAGATCCGATTCTGGCGGGGATGTGTGCTGCGGCGATTGTGAGGGGCGTGCAGAGCACACATGTTGTTGCTACAATCAAGCATTTTGTGGCGAATGATCAGGAGCATGAGAGGATGGCGGTGGATTCGATCATTACGCAGAGAGCGCTGAGGGAGATTTATCTCCTGCCCTTTCAGATTGCGGTGCGAGATGCGCAGCCTGGTGCTTTCATGACGTCGTATAACAAAGTCAATGGGATTCATGTTAATGACAATCCCAAGTTCCTGCAGGATATTTTGAGAGGGGAGTGGGGATGGGAGGGCTTAATCATGAGTGATTGGTAAGTTGGAAATTCCCAGTTTTTCTATTACAACCGTCCGTTATACAAAAGAAATTCATAGAAGACTTCTACATTTTGCTAAATACTATAACCCAACAGGTACGGAACTTACTCAACCGTAGCCGCCATGAAAGCCGGCCTGGATCTGGAAATGCCAGGTCCGAGCAAATGGCGAGGCCAACTCATCACGCACTCTCTTATGGCCAAGACTTTGTCTCCGATAACTCTAGATGACCGAGTTCGTAACATCCTCAAACTCATCTCCCGAGTGGGTAAAACTGGTGTTCCACAAAATGCCCCCGAAGGATCGAGAGATGTCCCCGAGACAGCTGCTCTATTACGAAAGATTGCCGGCGAGTCAATTGTGCTGCTGAAGAACGAGAGGAATGTTCTTCCATTAGATGCATCGAAAACTGTAAGTCAAACATGGTCAGAGACATATATTTTCTTTCAACTATCAATATATACATACAACTTTTACTAATCACACCAAAAATACCAGGTCGCCATCATAGGTCCCAACGCCAAAATGGCCGCCTACTGCGGCGGCGGCTCCGCCTCCCTCCTCCCCTACTACACCGTAACCCCCTTCGACGGCATCTCCTCCAAAGCCACGCCATCTAACGTAAAATACTCCGTTGGCTGCTACTCCCACCTAATGCTCCCCCTCCTCGGTCCCAACCTACGCACAGCAGACGGCAAAGTGGGCGTAACCTTCAAGGCCTTCACGGACCCTGCCACCGTGCCCGACAGAGCTCCCGTCGATGAACTCCATCTTTCGGACACGTACATGTACCTAGTAGACTACTACCACCCGAAACTCACGGAGGACTTGTATTGGGCTGAAGTGGAAGGGTATTTCACGGCTGAGGAAGACGGGGAGTATGAATTCGGGTTAACGGTGTTTGGGACGGGGAAGTTGTATCTGGATGAGGAGATGTTGATTGATAACGAGAGCGTGCAGAGGAGTGGAGGGAGCTTCTTCAATGTGGGCACGGTGGAGGAGACCGGGGTGAAGAGGCTGGAGAAGGGGAGGAGGTATAAGGTTAAGGTGGAGTTTGCGAGCGGCGTGACGTCGAAGCTTACGGATGCCGATGGGGTGGTGTCGTTTGGTGGTGGAGGGATTCGGATTGGAGGCGCGAGGGTGATTGATGCACAGGAGGAGATTGAGAGAGCAGTGCAGTTGGCCAAGGAGGTTGATCAGGTTGTGCTTTGTGTTGGGTTGAACGTGAGCTCCCTCCTGTTTTTTATATATATTCCTCCTAAGACTAACACCATCTATAGCAAGACTGGGAACAAGAAGGCCACGACAGACAACACATGTCCCTCCCCGGTCTAACAGACACCTTAGTCTCCGCCGTCNGCCGCCGCAAACCCCAACACCGTCGTCGTCGTGCAATCCGGCACCCCCGTCTCCATGCCCTGGGCCTCCCAAGTCGCCGGCCTCCTACACGCCTGGTACGGCGGCAACGAGACCGGCAACGCCATCGCAGACGCGCTCTACGGCACCATCAACCCGTCAGGAAAACTCACGCTCTCATTCCCGATCCAAGTCGAAGACAACCCAGCCTTCCTCAACTACCGCTCTGAGCGCGGCAGGGTGCTCTACGGCGAGGACGTCTACGTCGGATACCGCTTCTACGAAGCCACGAAGCGCGCGACGTTATTCCCGTTCGGCCACGGACTGTCGTATACGCGATTCCAGATGTCGAATCTCAGCGTCAGTGTTGATGCTGGGTCTGAGTCTGGGAAATTAAACGTAACTCTTGACGTGGAAAACACCGGCTCCCGCGATGGTGCCGAGGTTGTACAGGTTTATATCTCGCAGCGCGCTCCGTCGGTGAAGAGACCGATGAAGGAACTCAAGGGGTTTGTGAAGGTGTATCTTAAGGCTGGAGAGAAGCGGACGGTGGCGGTTCCGGGGATCGATGTCAGGTATGCGACGAGTTTCTGGGATGAGGCGAGGGAGATGTGGATCTGCGAGAGGGATACGTTTGATGTGCTGGTTGGGGAGAGTAGTGCGCATACACCGCTTAAGGGGAGCTTTGAGGTTGGGGAGACGAGGTGGTGGAGTGGTGTATAAGGGCGGACGGGATATCTTTAGGTATTGGTTTATGTTTTTTNATGATTTTAGGTGTATGTTTTTTTTTTTCTTTTGTATCCTTTGTCTAGACATATATGAACATGGAGTTTTNCGTTTTTGGATAAGTTTTATAAACTTTTCATTTCTTTTTTNATTCAGGTATGGATATCAGTTGCTTAGAGAGAGAGCATTGAGATTTTTTTCAATACAACCATGAAAAAANGATCTCAAAATAAGACCCTCCCCCTAAAAGAAATAAAAAAAAAGAGGGAAATCTCAAATTTAAACTCCCTAATAAAACCCANCTTTTTTAAAATTAGATAAAACATAAACCCAAAGGTTCCTGCCAGAAAAATCAGGAAAATTAGAACCCTACTAAACCTCCTGAACCTGAACGTCAGCAAAAAGATCAACAAGAAGCTTTAACCTTCCTTCCTCATGGCCAGAATAGTCAAGATGACCTTATTATAGCTCAAGCATGTCGTGAACAAGTAGCAATTCGAAGACGCCATCGATATGAAGATCGCCAGCGTATTGAGCACTCAATTACCCCTTCCTTGAATGCTTTGGTAGCTCGAAATATACCTGAACCTCCTCCTTCTTCAGTAACTTCTTCAGCTAACAATATTCCTGTTTTAGAATCCTGCCCAGTTATTACTCCCCAATCACAGCTAGAAACAGTAATTCTAGGCTCAACTATACCATCTTCAACTCATATACCTTCTGTTTCTTCGACAATGCCCATTCTGGTGGTTATACCTGAAATAATACCACAAAACGAACAACATGCTGTTTCAGAAGATGATTGACAATTAGTACAAGACTTTCATGCAGAATTAGAGAAAGATATACTCAAAACATGTAATATTTGCCAAGAAAGATAATTTCACATGAATATACAAGATAATCAGTATATAAAGTATAAAAGAAAAGACAGTTCAAAGTGTGAAGATGAGCCTAATCTCATGAGCACAGAGAATCATTTAAACCCAGGAGAGTTTCCTATCGATTTGCTACAGTTAACACAGGTTGAGGAGATGTTAATTACTAGAGTTCACGTCCATGTAGAGGTTTGCCAGGTCCATGGTCAACAATATAAATATACCGGGCATATCATCAACTTTTTGAGGAATACAAGGAAGGTTTACAATAAGCTTTCAGTACTCCCTTCAGACTTAGATATTATCATTCTCCAGCCTAGTAATACAATTGAGAATACCAATCTAAGCCGTCAATTCATTCGAAACTTTTGTGTACGTTGAGAGCCAGTTCGAATATGGCTTGAATACTTAAAACAATACTATCCTGGATATCAAGATATTAAAGTTGACATACAAGTGTTAACTGAGCTTCCACAAGATGGGAATGTTATGGATAGTGTTCTAAGCTATGAAATCATTGTTAAGAACCCTGAATAACACTCTGAACAGCATTCAAGAGCTTTAGGTGATGAACAACAAAATGAGGAAGAGGAATTCGAGCTTGTTACTTCAACTGTTCCTGACTTGATTATAGAAGAAGATGAGCTTGAACAACTTTAAATAAACATTCATGAACATGCTACACATTTAACTATACCTTCTTTTAGGCTTACTCCACTGTCAGAGTTCAACAAGAATCAGCCATTGTTAAGTTTAGCCTTTCCTACCTTATTTCCTACAAGAAAGGCAGAGTTTTTAACTCCTTGTATTAGGTCTGTAGATTATACTACATATATCAAACACCTAATCAAATATAAAGACAGCTAGTTTACTTGTTATCCATGTTTTCAATATGTAATTTTTAACACCCTTATGTGTATGCAAATTAGGACTCGAAGTAATTATTACATTTAGAAGAACCACTTTATACTAATATCTCAAAGTATTGATTTAGAAGACCCTGAAGAAGTAGAACAAGCTTAAGAAGTAGAACAAGCTCAAAACCCTAGCATTTCAAACATTCAGATCGAAGATTTACTAACAGCTTTTACAGATGTTAACTCTCTAGAAGCTTAATCACTTCTAAACTCCATCTTTTGGTTTGTTAGCAACCTTCGAGGTACACAGCTATTCTGGAATAACAAGAGATTTAAGCTTAACAACTATCTTTGTCATTTAAAGAGACCTAGCCTGTTTCTTACCTTTTCAACAGCTGATTACCACTAGGATTCTCTTCACAAGCATATGCCAAAGTACAAGAAATAGTGTACAGTTACTCCTGCTGAACGAATTAAGCTTTCTAGGGATAATTTAAGGGATAATCCTTATATTACTGCTTTTCACTTCTATCGTCGATTTACCGTTTTCATGAATAAGGTTTTAGCCCTTAAATTTAACATACAAGATTAGTAGAACCGATATGAATGGCAAGATCATGGCTCAACTCATAACCATAGGTTTGTATAGCTTGAAGGAAACCCTCCTGAAGAGCCTTTAACTAAAGCTGTTCGAGAAAAGTTTGCACAATTTTGAGGTGTATATATTAATACTATACACCCTAATCCAGAGCGTAGACCAGATGAGATATCTCCTATGTCTTTACCACCTATTTAGCAGGCTAATACTAATGATCACCTTACAACTTGCTTAAATCAATTCCAAATACACACTTGCTCAAACTCTTACTATCTTCGAAAGATTAAAGATTCAAGGGTTCAAGCCTGCAAATTCTACTTCCTAAAAGCGTCATAACCAAGGCTAACTGTTAACAGGTCTCAAAACCCAAAACACTACATGTTTGCCCTAAAACAAGACTATTCTCGATTAAATGCATATAACCAGTTGATTACTCTTAGTTGGTTAGCAAATACAAATATAACTCCTTGTACAACAACACAAGTTGTTGTGAATTACATAGTTAAGTATACTTTAAAGGAGGAGAAGAAGTCTACTTTGTATACTGATCTCTTAAAACAATGCCTTCCACAGGTTAACAGTACTGAACTACTGTTATCTTTGGTTTCTAAGCTTATAAACAAGTTAGTAAGTGAACAAGATTGAAGTACTTAAGAGGTTTGCTATCTTTTATTAAACCTTCCTTTAATCAATCAATCAAGAACAGTAATAATTATAGACTATTAGCCTTTTGAAGACTAATCAGTTTTTATCGTTATTGAAGATGAAGAAGTAATTAACAGTAAGTCATTATTAAAGAAGTATATTAATCACTTTGAAAATGTAGAAAATCTTATGTATATCGATTACTTACACAATTACAACTATAATACTTACAAAAGAAGGCTTAGAGCAAAAGCATAGCTTTTGAATTACTTTCCACTTTACAAAATAATTGAAGATTAACTCAAAGACTTCTGTCATGTTAAAATAGTTCTCTACTATCCTTTTCGATTAATTAAAAGCTTAAAAGGTCAATTTAACAGTTGGAAAGAAGTTTATCAAGATTGTGTTCAAAACCACCATAATCATGAGTTAGATAACTTGAATAACACATTTAAACAGCTTGACGAAGACAAATTCGAAACTCTAGCTAATTCAGTAACTACAGAAGAAGAATTACAAGTTACATAGCAAGTAATAACAAGGCAGCTTCTAAACAACTTAGGTAACAGGTTAATATACTTTGAACAACTTGGATTTCATAATATTAATCAATATGATTAGTCTACACACATTACTAACCTATCTTTGGATGGAAACTAGTAGATTGGCCAAATACAAGCTAATCTAGCCAAAATAACGGTAAATCAAGCTTCTTAACGTCTTTTTAATACACTTCAAGATAAACAACGTCAGATCTTTGAATTGGTTGTTGATCACTATCAGAATACCTTGAATATCATTAAACCACAGCCTTTATAGTTACTTTTACAAGTGAATGAGAAAGCTAGAACTGGCAAGTCTTACATTATTTGGCTTCTTTCAAGTAAACTCCAGGAATTGGCTACTACTCATGGACAACCAAATCTAATATTCAGAGCAACTCTTACAAATGTTACTACTCATGGGATATCTGGAAAAACCATACATTCCTTATTTCAATTGCCAATAAAAAAAAGAAAAGTTCACTTTACTGTCAAATTCAACTCTTACAACTGTACAAAGTTATCTTAGGTTTTGTAAGTATCTTATAATTAACAAGAAATCTATAGTTAGCCTATAACAACTGTCTTTTTTAGATCAACAATATCACTAGATCTTTCCTCAACAATTGACAATTAACTTTGGAGGTTTGAATATCATACTTTTTGGAGACTTTTTCCAGCTTCCTCCTGTTGGTAACAAGCCTCTTTTTGCTGAATTAGCTGTTACATCTTCGGTAGAAGATATTCAAGGTCAAACTGCATATCAAGCTTTTAATCAAACTATTGAATTAAACGTGATTATACGTTAACAAGGTAATTTAATAAAGCAACAGAACTTTCGAGATGCTCTTGAAGGTCTTCAACACTCCTCAATGTCAATATCACATTGGAAGATGTTAATTTCACATGTTCAACACCAGTTAAGAATTAGAGAAGTTAATTCCTTTAGTAATGCCCTTTGAATATATGGTAAAAAGGCTAATATATTTCAATTTAATAGACAAAAGTTACAAGATCTTCGAGTACTTACCTTGCTGATTTATACGACTAATAAGCCTTTAACTACATCAAAACTTACTTCTGACGAAGCTGGGAACTTACATAATGAGTTATTATTGTGTATTAAAGCAAGAGTTATGCTTACGGAGAACTTGTGGACGGAGAATAGCCTGGTGAATGGTGCAATTAGCATAGTTCGAGATATTCAATGGATTGCAATTACAGTGGATTTCTGAAAAGAGCCACTGTTTGTGATATTGGTAGAGTTTGACAACTATTCAGGGCTATTCTTAAAAGGTAATTCAGTACTAATATTCAGGTCTACCAAGGAGTTTGTCCATGGTTCTACAGTCTGTCAACGCGTACAATTCCCTTTAACAGTTGCTTACGTTATAACTATATACAAATCACAAGGAATAACGGTTGAGAAGGCTGTATTAAATCTGGTGGATAAGGATTTTGCGCCAGGTCTGTCATATGTAGCTGTTTCAAGGGTCAAAACGTTGGATAGGTTGCTGTTTGAGGAATCGTTTGATTATAGCAGGTTTAAGGCAAAGGAGACTAATACTCAGAGATGGAGGCTTGCCGATATACAGCGACGTAAAGCTCAACATATACAGATTTCAAGGATTTCAAGGAGTTCAGGGAGTTCAGGAAGCCTAGAAAGGTCGGCCCCCATGGCAATGGCCCCCGGAGGGCCAGCGGAGCGTCACGTGGAGGTGGAGGAGTAGCAATTCGAAGGAAAGATCACGGGATAAGCTATTCCTAAATAGGCAATTAGCATGCGTTTCAGAAAACTCTACGGATTTGAGCGTTTTGGGCCCAAATTGCAAATTGTGATATTTGAGGAGCTAAAATTGATCACGTGGATGGCCTCG
>NCSJ02000453.1:0-29936 GCA_002812745.2 Scytalidium lignicola | reverse complement strand
TCTGAGTCCTAGTTACTCCTTAGCTACTGACTCCTGTTTATAAAGAAGGGGGTTTCCCTTTCTTTTTGACAGGAGTTAAAGATTAATCTTGTAATTTTAGAAGAGTACTGAGTTTTAGAGTAAATCTACACCTAACCAATTGTTATCTCACTGCTAGTCTCCTATTATGTTTCAGCCTCCTGGTCTCTCTTCACTCTATGTACAGATACCCCTAACATCTAAGTACAATTAAGAATATCTAAAATGTTCTTGAAGATAAATATAAATAATAAGGAAATTGAACAAAATGTTTAACAAAAGTATAAATTTGTTAAAGATAATAAAAATAATTAAAGTTATTACAATTTTAATAAGCTTAAAGTAATTGTATAATTAATAACTTAATAAATTTTTTCTTAATATTATTTTAACTATCTATTTAAGTTTATAATCAAATCATGTAAAATATAAGATTAATAGACTTTTCCTTCTTATATATCTAGTTTAACAAACTTTACAAACTTAAATTTCAATCAAGCTAATAACTTCTTCAAATTTGCTTTCAGAGCCTCCTCACCTTCGTCCCATCCTAGTTCAGCCTTGTTGCTGAAATCAGCTCCATACCGGTTATTCTCATCGACAATTGACACCGTGGAGAGCATGGTGTACGCAAGTGTACGCATTCTGAGTGTTACTCCCTTTTCAGTATCCTGGTGCCAGAGCTCTGTAGCTTCTGTCAAATAATGCTCGATAAGGATATCAACAACCTTCCATCCTTCCAGTCCTAGCTCGTTCATCACTGCAATCAGATGATTAGTTGATAGAGTGTGGCTGGCGAAATATGCTGGCCGGTTGCGAAAGCGTGCCGGATCTTTAAGGACGGCTACAGTGGCATGGTCAATTCGTATCTGCTCATGCTGTACTTCTGATAGCCTGAGCCAAAGCGAGTGATAGTGCGGTTCTTCTTGCTGATCCAGAAATCCCCAGTCTCAGTAGCCCAGTCATACCATGGTCCGATAATGACAGCAGTCCATGTTAACTTTTCATCCGACTCAGCGACGAGCCGTTCAAGCTCTTTCTGCGCCTGAATCTTAGGTTCAAAAACCTTAAGCTCGCCTATATGCGGGTTGAACGTGTCGCAGCTGAAGTCGGGAGTGACTAAGTGGGCAACGTCGGCGGCGAGAGTGGCTTGCACAATGACACGTTGTGCCACCGCGGCTGTCGGGTTGAAGGCTTCTATGAGAGCATCTTGGCCTCGAAGGGCGTTTGTCAATGATGCAAGGTTGCTATAATCGGCCGTCTTGAGTTCAGTCCCAGTTGGAGGTGAGCCTTTGCTTCCCGGACGATCATACAGGTGACTTCGAACCCGGCTTTTTTGAGAGCAGGTACAAGTACTCGTCCTAGAGCGCCCGTGGCCTGTATTTACATGTGAGGTTGAGTTCACTAATCGGATGGGGATTGGGCTTCACTTACACCGAGGATGGCGACCCTTTGAATCGTCCGCATGTTCCCGATGGCTTCGGTATGAAATGTGTGTGTTTGCGTAATCTCTGCGAAAATAATTGTGGCTTGAATTCCATGAACGAAATATCCTGCTTATAATACATTCTTGAACGTTAAAGTCTGCAACCCTCTTGTCAATCCACAGGCTGTTTGTATTTCCCCTTTCTTTATTAAAGGTGGACCTGGGGTATCCACAAAACAACGCGACGTTACAGTATGCCTTCGCCGGTCCCCTGTCACTTGAGTGCCTTTTCATTGGTTGGCGAGGAGCATCGATAATAAAGCCTTTTTACTCCATAGACAATCCAGGCTCAACCGTATTATTACAGTAGCTTAAGTTTATTTTGTACTGGGCTCGGAAAATTGCCCGTGGAAACAACTGTAACATAAACGCCTCTACAGAGCGCTAGCTAAAAAGAGTATGGAATAAAAAAAANTTAAAATACGGTATTACAAACTTCAACTGGCGCGAGCTCTACGATTCTCGTCCGCGCCATCCGCCGGTCCCCTACAGATTATAAATCAGCTAACAGAAAACCACTGCATCGGCCGGTGCAGCTGTAGATAGGAGACTGCGTACCAGTGATTCAAAGGGTCAAAGATGGCTTCCGCCATTGAGGTGTCTACCATAGCGGCAAATGTTTGCCATCGATGCCGCCTCCACAAGCAGCGATGCGATCGAGCTCTGCCAAGTTGCTCTCGATGTGCTTTGTGAGCCACTCCATATTAAGCCCGTTATTACGCAATACAGTCCCACGACTAATGCCACAACAGGAAGCTCATTCGCTGTGACTATGGTCCCATTCCTGACCACGAGCAGAGAGATTCACAAGGTGTCCGGTGTCTCGCACCCCTGGTTGTTTTTGATCCCAGTGGCTTCTTAGATTTATCTTGTTACGGCCAGGGCGAGCTTTTAAAACTAATTCCAGACTATACCATAGATACCCGTGCCTGCTTGCTAAGATTCACGAAGCTGGTACACCACATACTTGAGGAGAGCAATGTCACGATTTCAGGGGTTATCGACGGATTTTCAGGTTCAGTTCACCGCTGGTTCTCCGTCGTCAATCTCAAGCAACTGCGTGAAGACGCCCAGGAATCATGGACGGCAGATCCATCGACGCCTTTGTTGCTGTTGGCAATGTTATTACTTGGCACTCTTCAAGACTGTCACCATGAAGATCACTCCAGACGAAGGAAGTTGTACACGACATTGAAGAAGTTAATGCTGGCTTTGACATCTCCGAGCGAGGCACCAGAACCGCATCTGGTCCAAGTAGAGGCTCTGGTTGCATTATACGAGTGTGGCCAAGGGATGGCCCATCAGGCACAACTCACGCTAAGCTCTGCTCTCGCCATGGTGAGCCTGATGGAATCTGAAGAGTCAGACATCTTAATCTGGAGGAAAATCTCCCTCATCGTCCTGGATAGGTAAGTTCTTTTCTAAGGCGTCTCCAGAGATCCGCTCACACGTCACAGGATAATCATGCTATCGAGCGTTAGTAACAACGTTCCATCTCTTTGCACCCTAACAAGTCCTATATGTAAAAGTGTCCAGTCTTATATTCAGAAGAACTCTGATACAGCGTCTGCCTCCACTGGGACGCCCCCTTCCCAGCAGCTTTACAAAATGGCCGAGGTCGCATTAGCTACAGGCCGAGTCCTGCACTACGTCTACTGCTTGGAAAAAGGGTATGAAGTCGACGAGAGCTATACCTTAATAGAGACTCACATGCAGGGCTTGGCCAAATCCTTGATCGAAGCCGAGAAAAGCCACTCCTGGGTGTTTTGCGATATCATTGGGCTAGCGCTTTGTTGCCTTCTCATACTTCATCGGACTCGCGTGAAGCAGTTCGGGCCCATCCCTGATTCAAGAGATGATTTGGCGTTTCAAACGTCTTGTCGGATGATCTGGGATACGTGCAGGATTTCTTTGCACGCGATAAGCAATAGAGATATGTCCCAAGTTTCATTTATTGGGATGTTTTGTCAATTACGTGCTGTTTACAGTACTGTGGACATTCCTGGAGAGCACATTCCATGCGAGGACAAGGACGGCACGCTATTGACCATGAGCAAATTTTTTCCGAAGATGGACTATAGGAGGTAAGCCATATGCCCCTGAAAAAGAAACATCAGTTTGGCAGCTGACTGATATTTTGTAGTAAAATTTTTGAAGGGCATCCAGGCCGAAGTCTCCAGTCCAGATGCGTCAAACGGAACCACAGTACAAGGGTGTGCTCGATGTACTGTACTCCACGGAGTCAAAAAGCCGTAGCTGCTCACTGCACAACATGGAATTTCCCGCCCTCAAAATTATTCCCAGTTAATAATTATGCTAGTGAGAATTCTGGTGATTTTCAGTGGTTAGCCTTTCTTAGCCGCTTATACAACCACGATAAGGGTGTCTGGGAATCAAGTACAAGCAGTTTGAGACGACAGAGTAAAGGTTATTATTTGAGAGTGCCTATGTATAAATATTCTTATACATCAAATACTAATCAGATTGTTATAGCCAAACTTAAATATAAAACACTGACTTCAAAGCCGGGTACTGTCTTTGAAGTCGGGATCGATCGGGAGAGCACGCGCATTTGCAATAAGAACAAACCGCACCATTTTGAAGTACTGTGTGATGGAAGGCTGCATCTGTTCTCCGCAATGTGGATATAAATGAGTTATTTGATTAGTTTAATTTGATTAATAATCAGTAACTCGAGTCAACTCAAGTTAATTGATTGAGTTTGAGTTGCTTAAAAGTTCCATGAGTTGAGTTCATACTCTCGAACTCAACTCAACTCAACTCATTATACATATTGTATAGATGATAACCATGATGAATTAGATACCTTAAAAATATTATATTTAGTTGAACATAAAACTTTTTACTGTGAACTATAAAACTTATATAGACTTATAAAATCCTCCGAAAAATGCTACATCTTACAACTTTGATTTCCATCCACATTGCTCGTCCCGTCACTACTTAGTCCGATGTGGCGGCATGTAGTCGTCTTTGGCTGTTTGGCAACTAATCTACTCCACTGAGATTCCGAGAAAATGCATGCGCCGGTACCATGTCGCTTTTGAGTCTTTTCATTGGCTTACCCGTAGAGATTACGTCTCCTCACCTACGTTAACGACAGACTACATCATCTAGTCTTTAGTCTGCTGCATGAGTCTAGAGCATTGCGGAGGTAACTCCACGGCAGCTAACCCGAGGACCACTTCATCACCTGATGCAGTGAACAATCTAGCACTTCCAATGACGCTGGTTGAATGGATATAAACTATGCTCTCTGCCAAAACAGGAGCATCCAGATTCTCTGGCGAATAACACAATAGCAACCATGACCGATCAAGATGAGACGAAGGACCTCATCAGGCCCTATACCATCTATGTGCCTCAAGATGAGATTGATGACTTGAAACAACGTATCACTAACACTAGATGGCCAGATAAAGAAGTAACGGACGGCTCCTTTCAAGGCACGTCTCTGAAAAGGCCCAGGCGGTCGCAGCATACTGGCGAGACAAGTACGACTGGCGACGTTTCGAGCGAGAAGCCAATCGTTATCCTCAGTATACAACGCGAATCGATGGTCTGAACATTCATTTCTTCCACATTCACTCACGAGAACCCGGCGCACAGCCCATTCTTCTCACGCATGGCTGGCCGGGCTCCTTCGTCGAGTTTCTGAAATGTATTCCATTACTAGTCGACCCAGTGACTCATGGTGGCCGCCCCGATGAGGCTTTCCATGTTGTTCTACCTAGTTTACCTGGATGGGGTTTCACGGAAGCCCCTAAAGAGACGGGGTGGGACAAGAAGCGCACAGCTAGGGCACTCATCACCCTAATGGAGGACCGGCTATCCTATAACAAGTGGTTCGCACAAGGGGGAGACTATGGCGCCGCTGTTACGACGCTGATGGCTCAAATGCGGCCTAGGGGCCTTGTCGCTATCCATCTGAATCTCCTATTTGCCATTCCGCAGAGCCTAGATAATCCAACAGACGAAGAGGAAGAGGCGTTGGCAGCCTTCAGGATCACTCAGGACGAGATGTGTGGGTGGAAATGGATTTCAAGTACACGTCCACAGACAATTGCCTACCTGCTCTCCGATTCAGCAGTCGGTCAAGCGATGTGGATCTATGAGAAGTACGAGGAGTGGACCGACAATGTGAACAATCCCGAGGAGGCACTAACGCTCGACGAAATGCTGGACAACATCGGAGTGCATTGGTTCTCAAGGAGCGCCGGGTCCATATCGAGAAAGATGTGGGAGGATCGACATTTCAAATTCGACGTTGGGCTCCTAGAATTACCAATTGCGGTACTTGTATTTGAGAAGGACATATTCAAACATCCGAAAAAATGGGCGGAGGACAACTATCCGAATATGATTCATTTTCACAGGACGGATAAGGGGAAGCATTTTGGGGCATGGGAGAGGCCGGAGATTTTGGTTAAAGATGTGCGAGAAGGGTTTGCTAAGTTTAGAGTCTCTAGCATAACTAAAACTTCATAGCTTTCTCAGCAGTTGAGGGATTAGTAAGGCATAATTTTAGGGTTTAGCTAACTAGTGTAGTTAATGCTTATAATTGATGTTGAATTAGTGGGTTATAGCCTAAAATCCCCTGTAGGGTCCTTATTTTTACTGTGTTTCAGCTATCCAGGGTGTCCGACTGAGCGCTCTGTCCAATTGGCTAGTAAGTACTGGTAGCTAATTACAGTACGGCGTGCACAGTACGTACCATGAGGAATAATCACCATATTTCACAGGTCAAGAGCATTAGAAGGAAAGGAGCAGTTGGAAGACCGTAACCAAATGCGAAAGATAATTCATCTGTTCTCCACTCTACAGATAATTTAAACGTTACATACATCGAAACTCTTTGTTATATGGGGACGTGTGGCTTTGACATCCACAATAGTAACTAGGTGTATGAAATACTGACAGGAGTGGGGCAAGGTTACACGGCGGGGTATATGTATCTATATCCTGAATCGACCTCGATCAACATCGTAGCACCTCTTCATCACGATCAGAATCATAACACAGTCAAAACCAGGCAAATCATCTCTTTATATCAACAATTGAGATGGAAGACACAAAAAAANCCGAATAGCCAATGCAGTCGTTGACATACAAAATTGACCCGACTCGCTGAAATTCCCGCTGAATATCTCTCTACTATACGCACCATGTGGATCATTGCCCGGAGAAATAATCGGGGAACACGTTTTTATGCAGAGCGTGAGAATGGCTGAATAAAGAAGAAATAAATACCAAAGAATTTATCCTCTATCATTAACAGCACTTCCATTGTATTGTACAATTAAAAGCTGCTCCGTTGGTTTTTTAATTATACTCTACATTCGACCCCTTGAATTCTTGCAAAGATGACCCCTCATTCTCCAACTACCGTCTCCTCGCCATCAGATCCAGTAGTTTTGACTGGCGGTTCAGCCCACCAGCGCGCCTGGTGGAAGGAAGCCTCGGTGTATCAGATCTACCCGGCTTCATTCAAGGATTCTACAGGAACCGGCGTGGGCGATCTCAAAGGCATCACGGAAAAGATTCCGTACATTAAGGCGTTAGGAGTGGATGTCGTGTGGTTATGTCCTATATTTGAGAGTCCACAGATTGATATGGTGGGTAAATTCGTTTCTTAACCCGAGTTTTATTCTTATTGAAGATGACTGGGAGGGATTTTTTGAACTATCTTGCTTTTTGTATGGAAAATGAGGTAATAGAAGTATGCTAACTCTCCCAGGGTTACGACTGTAGCAACTACCAGAAAATCGATCCCCCATATGGCACCATAGATGATGTGGATGAGTTAATGCACGGACTACATAAGGAAGGCATGAAATTGATCTTGGATCTTGTCGTTAATCATACGAGTGACCAGCACGAATGGTTCAAGAAGTCCAAAAGTTCAAAGGAGAACAGCGAGTATCGAGATTGGTACATCTGGAGAAAACCCAAGTATGACACCCAAGGAAATCGGATGCCCCCGAATAACTGGCAGAGTCATTTTCAAGGTACCCATTTGTCTTTCTTTCTTCAAAGTTCAAGGAACTCGTCCCCCCGGGCCTTTCTCCCTTTTCTTCATCACTCTGATCTGAGGCAATTGACTTAAAAATGAAAAGGCAGCGCCTGGACATATGATGAAGCATCCGATGAATACTACCTCCACCTCTTCTGCCCGGAACAGCCCGATCTGAACTGGGAAAACCCGGCTGTACGCGCTGCTGTCCACTCAATAATGCACTTCTGGCTCTCCCGCGGCATCGATGGATTCCGTCTCGACGTCATAAACTATATTTCTAAACCACAAGACTTCCCCGATGGAGATACTTCTATTCAAGGTTGGCTAGGAAGTGATCTTTATTCTGCTGGGCCGAGATTACATGAATATTTGAGGGAAATTGGGGAGATATTGCATAAGTATAACGCGTTTAGTGTGGGTGAGATGCCGAGTGTTATGGATCCGAAGCAGGTTATTAAGAGCGTTGGATGGGACAGCAGGGAATTGAACATGATCTTTCACTTTGAGCTGTAGGTCTTTGTCCACATATTTTTCCGATCCTCCTCAGAAAAGATGAGAACTAAGTATCTGACACACAATACATCAGTGTCAGTATCGATCACGGTCCACAGGGGAAGTTCTCCCCGCGAGACTGGAAACTGCAAGAACTCAAGACCATAACCACCAAATGGCAGCAATTCATGTATGCCAACGGCGGTTGGAATGCCATGTATCTTGAAAACCACGATCAGCCGAGATCCATCAACCGTTTTGCCTGCTCCTGCGACAAACACCGAGAAATGAGCAGCAAGATGCTCGCAATCTACCTCGCATGTCAAGCAGGCACAATCTTCATATATGAAGGACAAGAACTAGGAATGACGAATGTCCCCAAGGAATGGGGGATGGAAGAGTACAAAGACGTAGATTGTCTGAATCATTGGAAGTACGTTTAATTTGCCTTCTTTCCATCTTCCACGTCCGAACAAAACAAACCAAAAAAAAAGTTTCAGGTACATACCAGCAACTAACAAAAAGAATTAGCCTCCACAAAACAACCTCATCCCCCGACACCCTCTCCCTCTACAGAAGAGAATACCAAAAGAAATCCCGCGACAACGCCCGCACCCTCATGCAATGGGACAATTCTCCTCACGCAGGCTTCACCCTCCCAACCGTCACCCCCTGGATGTCCGCAAACCCAAACTACGTCAACTTAAACGCCGCCTCACAAATCCATGACCCGTCTTCTCCATTTACTTTCTGGTCCTCTGTGCTGCAAGCGAGGAAGAAATTCAAGGACGTGCTCGTGTATGGGGATTTTAATATGGTGGATGAGGATGATGGGAGGGTTGTTGCTTATGTTAGAGCCACTACGAATGAGAGCAGTGGAGAGAAGATGTTAGTTGTGTGCAATTTCTCGGCGGAGGAGGTGGAGTGGAAGATTGTTGATGGGATTATTGGAGATGAGGGAGTCAAAGAGGTGGTGCTGAGTAATGAGGGAAAGAAGGTCGATGATTTTTCGGGTGGGAGTGGCACGGTACATTTGGAGCCATTTGGGGCGTTTGTGGTGAGGTTGTGAGGTGAGACCGGTATGATTAACTGGCACCGTTTTTATATGGATTTTTTTTTAATTCATTCAGGATGGGTATGTAGGTGTCTGACTTCCGATAGATTGATTGATTGATTCACACAAGTTCGGTTTCCTTTATGAGATATCGTGAATAGACAATATAAAGCTATTTGGAAACCAGAAATTTGATTTAATATACCAAAGAACGAATGTAAGTTTGTCTAATACGTAAGATTTTTTTTTTCTATTCGAGATTATTTAGTCCCTTTAGAACCAAGGTTCCATCTATTTATTATAAGAGAAATCCACGCCTCCCTGAAATGCTACGCATATGATGACGCAACATGTGAAATCTATCCAGAGAAGTGGTGGTACACAAATATTACTCCTAGCGAAACAGGAGATAAAGAAAAGAAAAGGTTAGGACACCGGCAACGGCATCTATTGAATCGTCATCACTAGAGGAGTTTCATCTCTTTTTGACTACTCCAATAAAAAATGGAGGTTCGAGAACATGGACATTATTAATCAAGCTTCCTTCTCCTTCTTCTTGTTCTTTGGCACTCTCGCCACCCAGTACAAGAACACAGCCATAAACACATTAAACAAGATATACACCCACAAGAGGCCAAAGTTCCGCCACCGGTGACTGTAATCGCTGTTCAGTGACTTCAAGTAAACGTTCGTCTCTGCGACGGTGCAGAAGCTGCAATCCGAGGACGCGTTAGCATCCACGAGGTATCCACCCGTGAGTGCGATGTAGTCAGCCATGTATTGTCCGCAGGTCTTGCCAGAGGGCGGATCGAAGTGCAGGTACTCGATTGATGAGCACGTGACTTTTGTGTTTGCAAGACCGACGGATAGGATTCCGTCTACGAGATATGTAAATGGAGAGACACGATACATGAAGATCCAAAAACCAGGGAGAGTTTGGGGGCCTGCGAGGACACCACAGAAGATGAGGGTAAGGGAGAAGAGCAGGTTGGCCAAGTTGCCTGCTGTCTCGGCCATTTCAATACCGGCGATTACCATGTCTGTGAAGGTGGAGGTGAACATCAGGAAGACCCAGATGAAAAGGAACATTAGGCCACCACGTTCATTTTCCTGGTGAGCTGGGATGGCATTTTTATACTAGAGTTTTGTTAGTTGTAAGGAAAAGAGAATGTTAACTAGATATTAATAGTATAATTTGACGTACCATTCCAATAGGATAGTAGATCGTGACAAAGAGAATAACGGCGACTAATGTGTTCCATGGTAATTCCACAATGATGTTGGTCAGGATGAAAACCTTCCAAGAGTACGTCTTTGAGGGACGTTCTCGGACCTCATACAAGGCACGTTGGGTAACCTTTACAGATTTCGAGTTAGTACATCATAAAATGCCAGCATATCAAGTGGGGGGAATAGGACAACGAAGACTTACAAAGTGAGGCATAATCTGCTGAACCAAGTTTCCAAAAATAGTGAACAGCATGAAGATGGAGAACATTTGGTTCTGAATACCCTGCAAACTCAACGGTGATTTCCAGAAACTGAAACCGATGAAAAGACCCTGTTCATTTAATATCAGCCACCGATAACCAAAATCAAAATGCCATCTCAATCCGTAGTTAGGCGGAATGGAAAAACTTACCGAACCAACACAAAGCAAAACCTTGGAATACAAATAACTCGGCGTCCTCCAGTACTGCTGGAAGACTCTGACAAGTGCCGTCTGAAGCTGCAGCCCAAAGGGTGCCGCATACTCCCTCAGCATATCCGGATCGTGTTCCTCGGGATACAATTCGCGCAGTTCCTCCTTCATCTCTTGCAAGTTCTTCTTTACTTCAGCTCGCTCAGGGCTGTCTCGCCACACGACCGGCCATTCGATTTCGCTAGCATTGCCAGTGATCTCAAGCATGTATTCAGCAGGGTTCTCTTCAACGCCGCAGTGACGCCCACCATTGCGCTCGAAGTAGTTGAGGAGGGTGGAAGACTTCTTGCCTATGTCACCAAAGTAGACGGTTCTGCCTCCCTTAGCGAGGAATAGCAGCCTATCGAACTCTTGGAACAGGATTGCGGATGGCTGATGGATTGTGCAGAGAATGGCTTGGCCGTTATTCGCAAGTTTTCTGAGGAGAGCGCAGATAGACCACGCAGTTTGACTGTCAAGACCGGAGGTTGGTTCGTCAAGGAAGAGAAGCAAATCAGGTTTAGCAGCCATTTCAACACCAATGGTAAGTCGTTTACGCTGCTCGACGTTCAAACCCTCTCCTGGCACACCAACCACGGCGTCCGCGTATGATTCCATTTCCAAGACATTGATGACCTCATCGACATAGGCAAGCTTCTCTGCTCGGGGAGTCTTGGTTGGTTGACGGAGGAGAGCGCTGAAGTTCAAAGCTTCTCGGACCGTTGATGTAGCGAGATGGAGATCTTGTTGTTGGACGTAACCCGTTTTACGCTGGAAACCACTGTCACGCTGACGACCGTTGACGAGCATTTGACCGGTAACAACGCCCATAGTCACACGACTTGCTAGAACATCCAACAGAGTAGTTTTGCCAGCACCAGAAACACCCATCAATGCTGTCAGGGTACCAGGTTTAACCCATCCATCAACGCCATCGAGCAACCTGCGAGGTTCACCTTTGATCTTGATATCGTAATTAACGCCATCCCAGTGGAATATGGCCGTCTGTTTCTGGATGTTGTTTGGCACTTCGCTTCTTGTCTTATGAATAACCTCTTTACTAGTCACCCTTTCATGCGGCAGACCCTCTTCATCATTATTCTGTATAATCTTGGGAACATTGCCGCGAGGGAACAAGAGGACTTCGCCCTTGGAGCGCTTAGCAGAGATGTATTCAGTAGCGACAAGGTAGATGAAGAGACCCCCAAAGACGAGTGCCCACAGGATTCCAAAGTTTCTCCACAGGTGGGCGTGTTCATACTTGAAGTTGACCCCGATGTATGTGTCACCGTCAATGAAATTAGCACCAGCAGCTGCACCGGTGGTAGAGCAGATTCTCTGTTCCGGAGACACATTATCATAAGAAGGTCCAGCGGGTACGAAACTCGTGCATGGAATTTGGCGGTTATGGAACTCGTTAATCATTAAGGCCTCGAAAGCATACGCCACGGGATCCAAATAATTAATCCACCTAAACCAAGGATGCATATCTCTCGTAGGTATAGTGAAGCCAGTGTAAATGACCAACGCCAGAATCAACACTGCAGCTGGTGCCATGGCTTGGGACAAACTCCTGCTCAATGCTGCAATGGAACGGAAGATCATAGACATAGCCAACACGCACATGAAACTGAACAGGTAAAACGTGAAGAATGCACCCGGCGTACGACGAAGATTCGTCATGAAGTAAAGGGCCAAGTTGAAGAAGATCGATGTGAGGATTTTGTTCGGCAGGTCACATATCATGGAAGCGACGGCTTCGGCAAAGGGGTGATAGAAGGCATATTTGGCCTGTTTTTCAACAATTGGTCGCTGGGCGTAGAGAGTGAGAATCTGTAAGCATATTTGTTAGCCAGTGGTAACCATTTACATCATTCTCCTGAGGATTCACATACTTCAAGAGCTGAGCTAAAGGCGTTGAGCAAGATGGCAAAGAATAGTAGAGCACCACGACTGTAGAGAGCGGCTGTATCCTCGGCAAGGTTGTAAAAGACACTGCCAACGACCAGAGCCATGATAGAGTTTGCGATAATCCCGGTCAACACGATACTGGCGTCACCCTGCACACGTTGAAATCCACGGTCCATACATAGCTTGATTTGCATGGGCACGGAGATGGTGTAAGGGGATTTAATCCGTCTAGCCATGGTCAGAAACAAAGATTCATACTCCTTTTCTAAGGTTTCACAACTTACTGGCTCTTGGCTTGTTCAGCCTTCCTAGACTCCTTGAATTTCTCCAGCTGCTCCCCGCCGACTGGAAATTCCTTCTCGAATTGGTCTATCTCCCTCATCAACTGAGCATGATCCTCACTCTCCAGCCAAGCCTTTTCGAACTCGTCTGGAGTTTGGGGGACCTTGTGTTCGAATCCGGATTTGGGAATTCGTTCGGCGGGACTTGTTAGTGATGTTAGGAAATCGGCCGTCGTTTGACGCTCGGGACAGTCGAAGCCCATGTCAAGGAAGAATTTCTTAGCAGCATGGATGTTACCAAAGTAGATCTGGCGTCCTTCATAAAGGACAGAGACTTTGTCGAAGACCTGCCGTGGTGATTAACTTTTTGTTATCTAAAGTTTTGGGGGAGGAGAAAATGTGTTTTAAGATGACGTAGATTGTAGAGATTAGGTTTGCTTACATCGTAGATAGTCTGAGAAGCCTGATAAATTGCCACAACAGCAGTAGAACCACTTAGCTCGGTGGATAGTCTCAGAGTCTTGACAAATTCCAAAGCCGTTGCAGAATCCAGACCACGAGTGCTGTTATCCCAGCATTGCAAAGGAGAGCCACCGAGAGCTGCTTCAGCAATACTCACTCGCTTTCTCTCGCCACCACTAACACCCTAAAGTTTCCCATCGTCAGCCAGAACACCAGAGATCAAAGATGAGGGGGTGGGGGCCATATGCTTACCCTGATGAAGTCATTTCCAACCTTGGTGTTGATGGTATGAGAGAGTCCGAAAACGGCCATAATGACATCCCTCATATGCTCAGCGTACTGCTTCCGCGAAACACCTGGGATACGATTGGATGGGGCTCGAGCAGCAGCAGCGAAAGCTAGAGTTTGCCCTACAGTTAATTGAGGGAAGTGGACGTCGACTTCGGCTTGGTATATGCATTCTCCTCGGAAATCTTTGTGCATAACCTCCATAGGGATACCTGTGTAAAGCATAAGCAGATATATCCAAGAGACAGAACGAGAAAGAGAAAGAGATAGTAAAAACCCCGGAAACAGGATCAGCAGTTAGGGTACATGCCTTGGTAGTTAATTACGGAACCTGAGTCCACGAAGAACCCGTGAGTCTCTCCTGAGATGGTTTTGAGCAGGGTAGAGCAACCACTACATCCAATTTAGCTTTCAATGCCGACCTAGTCAACAATTTCAACCAAGGTGTCATACCTGCCCGGACGGCCCAGCACGACCAACATCTCGCCACTCTTAATCAAGCCATCAAAATGCCTGAGGATCTGAATCTTCGTCTGGCCCTTCCCTCTTAGCTTATTCAACAGCCCAGCAGCCTCCAGCGGGTAATTTCCAAAGGTCTTCTGGTAATCTGTGGGCGTGCCAAAGCCATGGACGTTGAGATTGCGGTAGGAGACGCCTGCCGTGCGCTTGGGATAACGGTCGGGGTCGCGAGAGGTGATGCCAATCAAGGTCTTGATCCATGCTCTCTGATTAAATCTTCCCGAGGTAGGGTCGAGTAAGGGATCATTGCTTCCCAAGAAAGGGTTGATATAACTACCGTTGGTAGTCTTGACTGAGTGCTGCGTGAAGGTCCGGGCCAAGTTGGTGATTTTGTCGCCATCCCATTCCTCACCTCCCATCTCCGAGTCATTCTTCTCGTCGGTGACGTTGGTCACGGTTGACGGTGAGCTCCGGTGGGCAGGAGCAGCGCCGACGCCAGCCTCCTCGTCGTCCTGCTTCTCCTCATTGCGCACAAAGCTCCCGAGAGCATCTTTTGCCGTCTCAGTGAGTCCTCCAGCCTGCGAGACCGCTCCCCACGGCGGGCCGGAAGCCATGGCGGAACTTGCCGGTGCTTGTTTAAGGTTTGTTTTTTATGTGAGGCTGACACGCGACTGGTACGAGGTATGTATCTTCAGTTTTGTTAAGATAATTATCAAGTTAAAGAAAGGGAGGCACGAGAGAGAGACATATGGTGAAAACCAGCAATTGAGAAAGAAAGGAAAAGAGAGACGTCGAAGAGCGACCTGTGGAAAGTGGTGAGAGGAGAGAAAGATGGAAATAGAAAAGGCAGAGAAGAAGAGGAGGAGGAGGAGGCAAAGTGGACGAGGGGGGTTAAAAAGAAGGCCTTGTTCCTTGGGGACGTTCCTAGGCGCGACTCCTTTGACGTGTTGCCCGCACTAGCAACGCCGAACACCAAGTAGTTAATTGCTAACTAATTACTGTTGAACCAAATAAAACCCAGCTCAGCATGATGAGCGACGGGGCAACTTCATACCGCGGGCCTGAGTAGACGCCAATTGATCGAAACGGCCATTGGTTTGTACAGTACAGCCCTCTTCGCCCGCTTCCAGATTGCTGACCTTTGGGTTCCACAGCTGCGGCATATTGTTGGTCAGCCCTGGGCAATCTTGGCTGCGTGCGCCGCTGGGCCCTGGAGCTGGGCCCCACGACGATCATGTTCGGCGTTGACGACAAGCACAAGCACAAGCACAAGCACAAACACGCCCAAAGCTAAACTGGTAATTATGGTAACTGTCGCGGGCCGGGGCAAGATGCAACACCTCCATGCATGCCCTGGGAACTTTTCGGAACATATAATCATGATCTAATCCAATCCCTAGAAGCGTGGTATTTTGGGTCTTTCTACCCACTTTCGAAGGTTTCATGGCCCTCGTCTGAAGATTTGGAAACAAGAATGGCACCTCGAGCCTATCAGGGCGCATGGGACAATGAGTTTCGTTTTTTCAGCATGAGAGCATGAAAGTAATACCCTTACCAGAGGTCCGGGTCATGCTGTGTGCACTGGTAATTGTGCTGACTTCTAGGCCATGGTGCTACAGGTAGCTCCTGTACTGTACTGTACTGTACACAATCTTGGACTGTTTACCGTTCTGCAGTAAGCCCCTGTCATTAGCTTACTGCATTATATTCTAGTTTAACTTGATGAATTAAACTAATAAGTCAACTAACTTGGCTCCAAGAGATGACTAACACCTGGGGAGGCACAGACACAAGACACACCCAACATCGCGGGGTGGTGATATAAGTACCGTTACCGTTAAGCACCATACCAAACAACTACGACAAGTACACGATACAAGATCTCCTTTCATATCCCTTTGTAATCACAAAAGTCGCATTCGGCATTCGCATCTCAATCCACAGCCACACTACAGACCCGTATTCGCACTATGGAGTAAAAATCGCGACAATCTTTCCACACCAGCGCTACGGAGGTTGCGGATTGCCTCAACCTCCGAATGCGAGACAACGTCACCCGCGGGCGGTCGGATGCGGATGCGAGGTATTCCGCTGAAAACCCATGTTCTTCTTCTTCTGTGGCGGCACTGGCGAGGACGCATGCGGTTGCGAGTACGAAAATGGCTTTTCCTGCTTTCGTACCACAACCAGTCAACACCCAGTTCGTCTCAGTCAGCACTCTGCAGAATAGTTATTCCGTAGGTTAACTGATACCGAATACGAAAGGAACGAGTACGATACAGTACTTACGTCCCGACCAATGCGAAAATCCGATTTCCCGTGCTCGCATTCGATCGGATACCAGCGAGCCATTTCATTCGCTCGTTCGGCTGCTGGCTTATCTCATCATCCAAAGCGATGGGCTGGGCTGCAGTAGAAACATTAACTCACAGTAATATTTTGCAGCCTACACAGTACATCAATACGGACCACATTCCCCCCCACCAGCTCAACTCGGCCGAAAAACGGTCGAAAGCTGGTCCACATAAAACCATCGACCTGTAACGTTCCGCATAATACGGACGAACTGTGATGGTTATTTGATGTGCTGAACAATGATCGATTCTGTTGGGATCACCTTCTTTACTCTTACAGATGGCATGTCGAGCAATTTCTTGGCCCAAACCCAAATACGGAGGGTAGCGTAGAATGATGTCTTCATTTGCTTCTCGCACTCTCTTCTACTGTGTAGACCTACCGCGTCGTCTATTACCTCCAAGATAGGAAGGAGGGGCAGAACACGTTATCACGTGATAAATATACCTCCTTGTACTTACGTACTCCCGTACTTGGAGCTGTTGGGCACGGCACTTCTACTCATTCTCTAATTCCTGCATCGTGTGCATGTACCTTATGGACGGTACGAAGGAGAAGGTGTACAGTACCTCCGTACAAATTCGGCGTTGGCATCCCTTAGCACATCGGTCTTCTGCAAGTACGGACGAGTCTCTGAGGGCGTGAGTAACCCCGCCATCCCAAGGAGGTTAATGGTCTCACCAACGTGGCGTTAATCATGCTCCAATCGTCCCCTTTTTCTCGAATTGAATTATCGGCCAAAATAAAAAGACTTTGGCAAGGACCAAAGTCTCTTCCTGCCCCTCATAATACCTCCAAGATCCCAATCTACACAACTGCTCAAAAAGCTTCACACCGTCCAAAATTCTTCAAAAGAGATGGTGCGAACAAAAGGTAAGAATACAGTGAGTGAGTACATAAGGTAAAAGAGAACAAAACTTCCCGTGTCAACGTCTTACTGTATTATTAATCGGTCACAATATGCGGTCCATGATCCAACCGCTCCCAGGTAGGTCAGACGTTGCATCTCTCCTATTAATCCTGTAAATAAGCACCAGCTCGCTGCGCCGTGCAGCTTATCAGCTCTACGGCTTTGTTCATATCTACTTACCCCTCACCACCACGAAAAACGAACAAACACGCAAGACCAATAAACCCCGACCAGAACCCAAAGTCCAAAAGAAAAGCAATGTCTCATCTCGACCACATCAAAGAAGGAACCGTCGCCTTCGATGTCCCCAGCGCCGGCAAGCCTTGCGAAACCTGGTACCAAATCTTCGGCGACCTCTCCAACGGCAAAACACCTGTCGTCGCCATCCACGGCGGTCCGGGCCTCTCCCACCACTACATGGATGATGTCCAGGAGCTCAACCCCAAGCACGACATCCCCGTCATCTTCTACGACCAGATTGGCAATGGTCGCTCAACGCATCTCCCGGAGAAAGCGGGCGACACGAGCTTCTGGACCGAACAGCTCTTCCACGACGAGTTGACGAATCTGGTCAAGAAGCTCGGCATCGAGGATAATTACTCCTTGCTGGGACACTCGTGGGGTGGAATGATGGGCTCCACATTCGCTGCGAAGAGGCCGGAGGGGTTGAAGAAGTTAGTCTTGTCCAATGCGCCTGCGTCCATTACGGGCTGGAGCGAGGCGTATGTTTCCTACAAGAAGTTGATGCCCACGGAGCTGCAAGAGGCGCTGGACAAGGGGATTGCGACGCAAAATTTCACCAGTCCTGAGTATGAGAATGCCCTCGGGGAGTTTTATGGTAGGTTTATGTGCACGGTTGTGCCGTGGCCAAAGTCTTTGGTGACTTCCTTTGAGCAAGCTAAGAACGATCCTACTGTGGCCATGACGATGTAAGTTGCATTTCTCTACATCTTCCGTTTTCTACGACCTTATTCCTATATTCTCTAACCCCCCTCAACTTCGTCCACGACTTCAGTCCCACTCACACTCCCCAGGCTTGGCCCCAACGAATTCGAAACCCAAGGCTCCCTCAAAACCTGGAGTGCCGTGGATGCCGCAAAGCACATCAACGTCCCCACCTTAGTCATCAATGGCATGAACGAAGGCGCTTCCGACGAATCGATAAAGCCGTTCTTAGATGACATCCCCAACGTCAAATGGGTCAAGTTCAAGAAATCGACACATTGTCCAATCTATGAGGAGCCAGAGACGTATATCCAGGTGATAGCGGAGTTTCTGAGTGAGAATTAGGGGCTAGGCGAAGTAAGGTGCCGATACTATGTGTTTTTGAAAATCAAACTTGATATAGGATCGATGTTAACGTGATGATCAGATGAAAAAAAAGTTGGTAGATATTCTCGAGAAGTGCCTTTTTAGGCTTTTAAATATCAAGATATCATTAAGTTTTAACAAATCCAATTAAAAAAATATCTCGGAATACTAAACTGAAGAGTATCAGACTTTTGAAAGAGCGATGTGTGATTTATGATTAAAAATCTCGATTATCCATGATTATACATTTTCTCTCTCTTCTGAAAGGAGAACAGGTAATACATAGATTAATGGATCTCTCGTTTTTGCTTTTGCATATTCAGAAATAATGAGAATCTGTCCAAGAATAAATACATGGATGTGTGTTCTATGCGGTTCTTCAAAGTCTTAAAAATCTTTGTATAAAATCCTAATTCTGGCCCTCGGGGAAAGAAAAAAAATAGGATTTCTCCTTGGGGATAATTCAGCGCTGGAAAAATGATTGGAGAATCATGTATTGAACTGGGAAGAATTCTAGCACGGAAAGAGCATATTTATAAGAAGCATGTCTGCAGTTCACAAAGAGAAAATCCGATTGTAGCCCGCGGAAGATGCGGAGGTAGCATCCCCAATTTTGGTCAGAGAACGAGGTTAATAACTAATCAAGGTCTTTAGTGGGTTCTCTTTGTTACTTGGAGGAAAATTTACGCTTTATTCTCTAGTAATTTTTACTCATACATTTCAGAACCGGAACCTTCTCAATCTCAGATTGCTGGTGTTATTATAGCAGTGGTTATTACTCCGCAAGTGCTTGATACAATCAATCGATTTGAGAAAGGAAGCTTTGGCTGAACAGACCAGGTTTACTTGGCTAACTTGTTAGTTATCTTGTCTGGTAGTTAAGCAAGGCCCTCGAGACTCAACACCTGTACGTGGTGAGGGCTACGAACTTACAGCTTTGTCTGTAGAGCCAAGATTGAGTCAGCGTAAAAATTTCTTTTTTGCAATTTTGATTTTGACTATTGTAGCTTTTTCTTCTTTTACTTATTACAACTACAATTACAATCTAGACTATAAACTTAATCAACGATCATAGTATATTACCTTATTATAACATTACTTACTTTTACTTAAGTAAGCCTTTACTACTTATACTTATGATGATATTTATACCTAGGTTGGCAGACACTACAAAAGAGGATCAAAAGCGAGGACATACGTTTTAGAAGAGGTAAAAGAAGTTGTTAACAAATAAAAGAGTGACTTTATATTTAATCTAAGAGAAGGATTACAAGAAGGAAAATAAGAAGGGAAAGAGGAAGTAATAGGAAAAAAAGCTTAGAGGAAAATTTTTGAATTGTGGAGTTTTCTCTTTTTGTGCATACAACTACTGAGGAAAAGAGTTTAAAATGTTATTGTTAAATCTGTCTAAGAAAGCTTTTGACTTACGTCAAGTTACTTAAGATTTAACTTTAAGAGTTTTAAATACTTCTTAACGATAGTATACAATTCCTGGTGCTTACTTTAACCAGCCATGGAAAAGTACAGTCACAAAGCTCAACTTGGCCAAGTGCTATGCAAGAAATGCTTTCTAAGATTACTTTTAATCGCAAAGTTTTTCCCTATAAGGTTTTTGACTTTTGCAATATTAGAATGTATATAAAAATCCTTAGCTTAGCATAACTCCATGCCCTTCAGGAGGTGGACAACTATATCTTTAATAGTCGTAAATAAATATCATCATCATCATCATTATGGTAGTTAAGCAGGATCTATTCCTATTTTCAAATACAGTTTTGGAGATTGTACTACAAGAAAGTAGTCTTTCTTATTTCTCTAATCTCTCTTATATTTTTGTATAGGAGAGAGATTACTTGAAGGTATAACAGTTTTATCACCACTGGTTAAGATAATTTAAGTCACACCACAATTCCTAATATGTACGAAGAGAAGCTTTTATTGGAAAGATAATCTTGAATTTCCATTTTATCTCGGTGTAGCGTATCTAATAAACTAATATCTAGAGAGGAGCTATACGTTTAAAACATACACTCACGTTAAACGCAAGCAAAAGCGGATGAAAGTGAAGAGAAGTAAGTAGGTGACCATCTCTCACAACTTAAAACCGTTCATACATCGCCAGTAGTTTCTGGCCTCTATTTGCTCTCCTCTTCCTCTCTCTCGATATCACCAGATCTCCCTTCCTACAAGAACCAACGAAAGGTAGGAACTGGGAGATAATTTATAACCCTGCAAAGCATGATGATGATGCTGGGAGCGAAAGAATATGGGGATAATTTGGGAAAGGTGCCGGCGAGAAGTGAGTTAGGAGATAAAGGAATAGTAGTTGATTCTTGGGTAATATTCATGAATTGAGAAGCCCCACAATGCTGAAGTTTGAGTAAGTTAGTCGAATAGACCGGAGAATGTGAGTTTTCCGAGTTGATGGGGTGTATCAAATATTATCTTTGATGCCAGTAGTACCATGAAGGAGCTAGGAATGGCGTTACTTCTCCTATTTTGCGCTTTAGCACGTGGTTATTTACCCGTCCTGTCAGTTCTCGCATGGGAGCATTTCGCGTTAGGCAAGAGGACTATACCATGTTTCTGGGTTTATGAATTTCTTGATAATACGGGCCATCCAATTTGAGGAAGCAAGGTGCCGTCCCAGATGTTGGATTGTAGGATTTTAGGTGAGTGGACTATGCACGACTGAGAATAGAGTTTATAGCTAATGTAGAAGAAGAGAAACGCGTCCAAATGCCGTTCATGTTTTGTTTGAGCATTCGCATCTGCACCTTGGCTGTAAGACACTATAACAAAAATGCACGCTTCGTGGTCGATCAGAACCCAACGCATTGGATCCGGGTACGACGTACCTACATTGTGATTGATGTCACGGATCTCTCTCTCACGGATAACGGTTACAGAGCACCCTAGCTAATCACAATAGTTACCACCTTTGATGCTATGTTTGCAAGCATTATGATGACGCCACGGCAGCATTCTATTAGCCGTACCTCGGAGATGGGCATTTTCACAGGCCGATAGAAGAATTGTGGCATGATCACATGGGTTCTACACAAGATACAAGCAAAGTTTACACCTCATTTTCATAATCGCTAAGGGGCCTATTCCACTCCAACATCTGAAGAGTTGTCGACATATCTATACAGCTAGCTTCGAGTTGCACACCTAGAACTCCGGACAAAAATCGTTTATCGGGTTCAAAGATACTTGAATTCATACAGAGAATAATGCAGATTGAACTTCGATTTGTCTGCATAACACCTCGAGTGGAACCAGCTTCTGAGAGCCACTGGATTTGAGTTGTCTTCATTTAGGCATCAGGGGAAGACGAACCCGGGGCGATTAGACATATCTGACTGAACAGTAATAATAGTATCGTCCCAGTGCAATTCAGCCAGTCCAATTTCACATTTGTATAGATTGCGTGTTTCAATTCAAATCACGGCTGCAGCACAAGACAGGCTTGGGGTGCTTAGCACTCACTAACAAAGAAGAGGCGTGCTGCATCAGGACCCATTTGCTTAACGGCATCTTCATAAGCATGATTCTAGGGGTATTAAACGGCGACCTAGTAACCATTTTATGAAATACTTAGTTTACTTCGTCTTAGACCTATTCCCTCTCATATTTGAGGAATGAGTCCTGCTTAAATTGGTTGTGAATGTACCCCTCATTAGGTGTTGTGTGTAATTACTTTCATTAGGCTTATCCTCTTAAAATTTGTGCATTTTGATTTTATAGGATAAATATTGTTACAGGTTATGTTCTTTGATCGTAATAAGTCAACATGAAATTGAACTGAACTGCTTGAATAACCACTAGCTTTTATAAACAATCTAATCTCAGCTTCTAAGACTTCTTCTTAACTTTATATACTTAAAGTATTAAAAAGCATTCGAATTGTTTTATGAATACCTTAATGCAGCCAACGGGGTTACCGGTCTTCAGCGACATCATGGGTGGCTTACCTCCGGAACCTGCATTAGGTATAAAACATCAAGGGGTGTGCCAGTTGGCGACAGCCTCCGGACTCCGGTCGGCCGCAGGGCGGAATCCGCCCGGGATGGAAAGCGGACTCGTCGGGCAATAAAGATGAGCTACAGGATCTAGGGGTTTAATCAATGCACCACTCTCGGGTGGACAACAAAGCAAGATGTTAAAACTATTCTAGATTTTACGTTCTGATTGTTGAGAGCACAGCAGGGGTGGACCGATCATTCCAGTACCGAAGAATCAACGAGTAAAATACAGTATAACCATGGGTTTTTGTCAGCACTAGAATGCAAATCACTCGTTAGACCCATGGTAGCTCTGGGAGTCCTAAATTTGAGATTCTACGGTAACCCTCTTTCGCATACAGTAGATGTCGCCTCCAAAAGTAATGTCGCACGCTAAAAACGTCACTTTTCCGTAAATGGCCATATGCTGTAAGCACCCTATAACTGAACTAGGCGATTTTTAGGCTACTTATGCCTTGTAATATGCTATAATTATAGCGTACCCAGTCTTTGATGGAAATTGTGGCGCTGCTGGCGCCACCCGAAGACATTACTTTTGTAGTCTTCCTCGCTTCACTTCCAGTTTACAACCTCATACTCTTAACTTTTAAAATTCACTCTGCAAATACAATCATGAAGTTGCTAGTCTTGGGTGGGACTGGCCGTTGCGGAAAGCATGTTGTTCAAAGAGCACTTGCAGCAACACACCAAGTCACCGTGTTTGTCCGAAATCCATCAAAACTACCCTCCGAAGTTGCTTCTAAAGTTAAGGTAATTAGCTAGTCCACTCAGCGCATTATAAGTTAAACCAATTGATGACAAGACATAGATCATCCAAGGCACTCTTACCGACGAGAAAGCTCTTAGCACTGCTGTGCAAGGTCAGGATGCCATTATCTCGACACTTGGTCCCTCTGGCCCAGGCTATAAATCATTCTCCACATATAATGGCTTTTTCCCAAACTTCTACAAGCTTCTCCTGCGGGTGATGCGCGAGCAGAAAGTCCTTCGAATACTTGCCATTACTACAACTAATGTGCAGGATGCAAAAGATCAAAGATCACTTACGCTTTCGGCGATAGGATCAATAGCCTGGTTATACGGTCGAGTAGCATGGAGGGAGTTTAATGAGATCGGGGAAACATTCAAGACTGAAGGCCATAGCCTTGATTGGACAGTGTTTCGGGTTGGTATCATAACTGATGGAAAGGAAGGTACAGTTTTAGATGGGTACATTGGAGATCAGGGCTCCAGTGTCGTTATTAGTAGGGAAGGAATGGCAGCTTGGTTGGTACGCCAGGTTGAGACGTCACCGCCGCAATGGGTGAGACAAATGCCATACATATCTTCCGTATAATTTACAAGACGGACGGAATGACTCTATTAATCTTTTCTACTCGGCAAATTTGACACTTTCCCTCCTTTGGACCTGTGCTATAGCCCCTTCGTCCTAATCTTCCCCTTGTATTGACTCGTTTCTCGTACTACTGTATTACTACATCTTTCCTCATTGTACTTTATTTTTTAACCCTTCATTCTGGATCGCGCATAATTGTTGAACTCACTACGATATATATACTAGGGTAGTCATATGATATTAGGTGTACATATGGGTCTCCGCATATACGAGATATCCCTCCCATACTGCAGCGAGGACGAAGCATTCCACTAGCTGAGAGACTGCTCAACTACTGGGAGGAATCAAGCTGCAGTTATGTCTCATAGGGTCCCGCTAGGTCCCGCCGTCCCGCTAGACCAACTGATTCATATACAGGAGTGGCGTCTTTATTATGTCGAAGTCAGTGGTTTCAAAATTGCAAGGATTGCAACCCACTAAATTCTTTATTTGGGTTGATCTAATTGACTTTGTACTGGTGTAGTATATAATACTGCTACCTCCCGCATCTTGCTGGACTCATATTGCTATCACCGATCTCTGATACAAGCCTTATATCTCCTTCCTTTTGACAAATTCGCGGATATGGCTAACATACTCACCAACAACGTCATCCTTACCGACGGTCCCATCAAAGGTGTCGAGCGTGATACTGCTGGTATTCTAGCTTTCAAAGGCATTCCATTCGCTGCACCGCCAGTCGGACCACTACGCTGGAAATCGCCAAGGCAGCCTGCACCATGGAAGGAAGTACTCGATGCAACCAAGTTTGGACCTACTCCTTGGAGTGCACTTCTCGGAGCGCCCACACCTACACCTCAGAGTGAGGACTGCCTGACAGTCAATGTATGGACAGCAGCGGAGCGAGATGAAAAGCTCCCAGTTATGGTCTGGATATACGGAGGTGGCTTTCAGTTTGGTAGCTCGGCTACTCCGGACTATGACGGCAGCAAGCTAGCCGAAAAGGGCGTTGTGTGTGTCTCCTTTAACTACCGCCTGGGACCCTTGGGGTTCCTGGCCCTGCCTGAACTTGATAATGAAGAGCATCCTTCCGGCAATTTTGGCTTGCAAGATCAGATCGCTGCTTTACGCTGGGTCCGTAATAATATTGCTGCATTTGGTGGAGACCCGGATAATATCACACTATTTGGTGAATCTGCGGGTGGTCACGCTGTCGGTTTGCTGATGGCTTCGCCACTATCAACGGGTCTCTTCCACAAGGCAATACTACAAAGTGGTGCCTTCTGGGATACTGAGCACGGTCCTTTGCCTAACTTTGAAAGGGCACGCGAGTTAGGCTCTATGCTAACTAAAAAGCTTGGAGTAAGCTCTATTTCCGAGCTGCGCAATTTGAGCGCTGAAGTTGTTACAAGTGCTGGTTCATGGAATCATAATGAAGATCCCGTTGTTACAGCACTTGGACCAAGTGTCGATGGATATGTCCTAGAACAGTACCCGTCACAGGTCTTTTTGCAAGGGCGGCAAATGAAAATTCCTATGATAACGGGTTGGAATGCAGTGGAGGACCTTTTTTTCAGACCGCGGGCGCTACCGTATAGCTCCCCAGACGCATATAAATCTGCTGCTGAGCGGTTATTTGGGTCACGCACCCCAGAATTCCTCTCTCTGTATCCAGGTGAAACTGTCGAACAAGCCAAGGCATCGGCAGAACAACTCATTGGTGATATGGTAATCAGTCAGCAAACTTGGGAAGCTGCTGATCTCCACTTCCATCACGGCATAACACCAGTTTATGTTTATCACTTTACATATACATCGGCATACTCACCCTTACCAGCTCATGGTGCTGACCTGGCTTTTGTTTTCGGTACATTAAGGAAAAACCAAATTGTTTCCACGGCACCTCCTGCCGGTGACGAAGATAAAGCATTTGCAGACCGCATGATCACTTACTGGACTAATTTTGCTAAGTTCAGCGACCCTAACAGCCCTAATCCCACTCTTCCACATTGGCCTGCTTACCGCGGTAGCAGTACAGATGTTCTAGATCTTGGAAATGTCATTGCGCCGCTTGATTATCCCCAAGCCCGTTTCCGGTTCATACAGAGCATGCGCAAGGATGGTGTATTACCGACGGATTGGGTGCATAATCATCTCACTTCTTCAGATAATCGGACAAATGCACTCAATTTAACCGGTGCACAGGACGATTGAATTCGGAGAGGCAAGCGATGGATAGAATTTGAGCAGTTATGGACCTAATTAGTTAATCTTTATATCTGTTTGAAGGAATCACTATTCCGATCGGTATAGTAGGAAAAATATAAAATGCCCTCAAGCCTTGCTGCCTTGTAATTACAAGTATCGAAGTCCTCCATCTGATCTTGACAGTATAAGAAGGAGCTGCTCCTCGCACTTCTACATACACTCTCCTTCCCTCCTTTCTGTCACGCCCAATTCGAGACCTTCAACTAATGCTGCATCAGCATTGCCTCCTGCCTCTCCAAATCTTGCAAATGTTCCCCTTTTGAACAGTCTCAACTCCGATTATATAGCACAAAACCTTAACGTTTAATCTTTCTCTTACTCTAGCCTTCACAAGAACTTTAACGGGTCTAGTCAGAACTCGTGTATTATCTTACATTTTCTCGGGAACTATTAGTATTTACTCAAGAGAGAAGGCAGAGATAAGATGTTTCCACTAACTTGGAGGAATCCCAGGTAGCTGTTTTAGTAGTAGATTATAGTTAATGGAGAATACGTAAGATTATCAGTTGTAAAATAGTTGATAGTAAGATATTCTATCATGTGGATTAGGCTCTGACATAAGAGCTTGAATCTGAATTAGATGAGGCTAAAGAGTTAATAAATGAATACTTAGCGACATTAAAACATATGCAAAGTATGAGATGTTTAAGTGATAGAAAACAAAAAAAAAAGACGTAACAGACCTCGAAAGCAGGAGTGAAAACATTATCATGCAAGGCTAATCTTTATGTCGAATGCTTACAGAATAGAGCATTCTACTCTTAATGAACTTGTATAACGTCTTTTACTACTATTTTACTCTACTCTTAGACATCTTTTGAGCCTCATGAATAGGACGTAGTATCTGTTCGACTGACAACGGGTTAGCCTAAGAGATACTGTAAATAAAACAAGATTTTTGTATTTGCATGATATCTCTATTGTTTGTCTTGTTATCCGCTCATCAGACACGCGCTTCTGTTGTGCTCATACTATCGCTTCCACATTATAAAAAAACATTAAAAATCTATTTTCAAACTCAAAAATATAAATTGAAATCATTATTTGCAAACAAACTGATGTAATCATTATTTTTGTTGTAGATATTGGATATCAGACTTGATTGTTTTTTTNAATGCATTATACACTGGCAGATTAACGATGATGTAAATTTAAGTGCGGTTCCTCGCTTTGCTGCACCAATCAACTGTGCTGAAATAATTGGTGCCAAAAAANTTCTGTTGCACCCCTTCATGCGCACCCCACCAAAACATTCCATCAACAAACACCACAAATCGAATAACTCCATAACCACTATTCCAAATGAATTCAAAATCAAAATTTAGGACCAAACTCTTCGATTACCTATCCAAGCATACCAAAATCAAGAATTTTNCCTCCATTCGAGCTTGCGCAAAGGCACATGGATTAAATGAATCTACACTACGATGTAGACTACGCAGTGAGGAAAATAGGTCTACTAGTCATTGCAATGTCACCAGGAACACTGTAGATTTGGATTAACCTGACAATCAAGACTCACTCCCGTCCAAGTCACAACATCAATTGTAAGAAATTTCTTCCACGGACTTCCTTAATACAGCGACAACCCCAAGATGGAATTTATCAGTAGCTGATGACTTGAAATACTCTGCAAGGTACCCGCTATTAACTTCATCCTTTCGCATCCGTGAAACTGGGCCAGCCAGCTCCCTCTTGCTTCTTTGAGAAGCAAGCATCTAAAAACATGACTACCCATTAGAAAACCTGTCAGAGGGGGCTGTCTAGCTTTGTTCTGAGAAATATTGAGTATATTAAATGCTTACTATAGCTAAAATTGTGCTATGATTATTGGCTTAAAGACCAGAATGCTTTATGATAGCTTCTATGGGAAAGAAAGGGTCTGGATTGTATAATGGGTCGAGTCCTCTGTTGTAGTCAACGAATCCAATTTCACAATTTCCACATCGCTTGTGAAAACATCCAGGCAACTTGCAAGTATCATGGTCGGATTCAGAGGTCTGTGAATTATCACAGAAACAGCAGCGCCAGCGCCAGGGCATTTCAGTTCGGTGTTTGTGACCAGTGATGGGAAAATGGCGAGAGACTGCACAATTGTGCTGAGGAACTGGATGCTAGTGATACAAAAAAGCCGCCCAAGAAGAGAAAAGTTTCTATAAGTGTCAAAGTAGAAAAAAGAAAGTAAATGAATGACTGATGAAAAAACTGGCAGTGAGTCCTCAAAACTTACTATCTCATCATAAACTAGGAAGTTATATTCCTTTCCTCCAGAGTGACACTAATAAAGCTGACAAGGCAGTTATTAGCGCCCAAACAAGCCAGCACATTCAGTCCAAGCTTTGTCTCACCACTCTTGCCGTTCCATGGAAACTTAGTGCCAGAAGAATAGTGATGTCATTAAATGTGTCGCAGCTTGCACTTGAGGTGTAATCAAATCTGTAGTTTTGAATAACGTGATTAGTATGTCACCACGAAGCAAGCTAAAAGAGACATTGTGAAAGCTTAATCACAGTCGGTGATAGCTTTGGCCTCCATGCTGTTTAACTGTTTTATCCACAAAAAATTTGAGTAACACTACTGCAGATTTGGTAGACGGAGGCAAGTCGATGCTGGTGACAATATTAGGGATTCTAGAATCGTATACACGAGCCTTTCGGCTAGCTCCTCTTTGAATGTGTTCTAGGCCTCGCGGGCATATTCGCACAGGTTTGGCTTAATGATCAATATAAGGGGGAAGGAGAAAACGTGGTCAAAACACTGTTTGCTAGCTATTACTAGTACAATTTATTGAAGGCACGTTTAGCATGGTAAAAACAGCGACACAGGTTGGCTCACAGCTTCAGGTGCGCCGAGACCTGCAAAAGGAGTTGACGAAGACTCTAAGCTAGACTAGTGATAAGTCAAGTTCTAGACAGTGGATCTAGTGAAAATTTTTTATCAGCAGTTATATTTTGATCTAATCCCCGGCCCTGCATTATTTCCTCTCAGATCTCCTTGTTCCCCCGATTTGTTGGCGAAAAATGTCTCGAGACCCTGCAAATTCCCGGTAATTATGGGGCTTGCATCTCGATTGATTTAAGGAAGCAATTGACCCACCTTCAGAGATCGGACAGCGGAGAGAGGTGTCAAGTTGTTGTGGGTGGTAAGGATGCGCTCCCAGCTAACGCGGGGGCCATTAGACTGCATAAATCTGCAACTAAGAGAGAATAGAGAACAAAGATCGAGATACTGAGCTCGTTTGCCGCCGTCAAGGCTCGGCCGTACGCACGACAAAGAAGAAAGGTCGTCTGATTAACCTGTTAAAACACATAGGAATGATTTATTGTGTGATGTCCGCGCGTGTGTAACAGACAGCCACAAAGTAAGTCGCAGTTTCATGTTTAATTAAGGCCTCAGCTAAATCTACTCCCGACCGCTGCAAAATCTACTCCCAACGCCGATAACGGCACAACCTCAGGCATTCCAAGTACTTTAAATTGCATACAAATTATTACTGTACTGAAAGTAGCATAAATGAATTGCGATTATCCTACTTACACCATACTACACCACCATTTAA
>NCSJ02000452.1:0-29959 GCA_002812745.2 Scytalidium lignicola | reverse complement strand
TGTTCATTAATTATATTTTCTTTATTTTCATTATACTACTGTCGGTTCACCTCTACGGTGAACGTATATCTCCAATATATAGAAGTAATACATGTTGATATCTTAGTTGATTATTATTAACTAGAGGTAAGTTCGTACTACAGTAGTTATATAAGGAATACTGCTGTATAATACTACCCTCCCTTACCGCAACCAAACTAGCCTAATCTTTATCTACACATGTACTTAATCTACACATGATTCTAGCCTACATATGATCATGCCAACATTAACAACAACTAAAAANGTGGTAATAATTAAAAAGCTGCAAAAACAGTAGAAAACAGTAGTAGACTGAAAAGATAGTAACAAATATAAAGGCTTCCGTAGGTATACAAAAGTACTGTAAGGAGCTCCGTAATTCCATTACACTTTTAAACTCCTCATATAACTCCTATAATTCCATAACACTTTTAAACTCCTATAATACCTTTAATCCCTTCAGTTCCAAGTTCTTTTTGTTTTACCCATTCTGTCATACATGAGCTAATTTCATTCTTGTCAATTAGGTCTTTAAATACTCTACAAGCCTTAGATTTCGTCATGGAATCTGCAAGGTTGCTGTTTCCATCAATCCATTTAACCTTAGTAATCTTACAGTATTTGTAAGATTAATATAAGCATATAAGGTCTACTATAAAACGTTTCTCTTGAGTAATACTTAACTTGACAAGGCAATCATACAACGACTTTGAATTAGTGTAAAGAACCAACGGTATAATCATCCTAAGGATTCTCTTGATAATTAACTTTAAAGCAGCTCCAATATTGAATCCATGGGCTATAGCGTAAAGCTCTAAAGCTAGTACACTCTTAATAACTCTTTTACACTTGATCGAGGACTAATAGACAATATTTCCCTTTAAACTAGCGTTTGCAAGTACAATTACATAATCAATCTATAAGAAGAAGTCTACATTGTTTGCAAAGGAGGCATTTATGAACATTAGTAATTAGAGAGAATTACAGTCAAGTGGTACATACTTAAAGCTTCTTTCAACGTTGTCAATCTGCTATTGTAAATGTTTGTTGAGTGCCTTAACATCTTTCTCCTAAAGGTTAACTTTCTGAGCAGCAAAGGAAAGATCAAAAGCAGCCTCTGGTTAGCTAACAATAATTACATATACTCCTCAAGCTCTTTGAGCAACGTACTGGTCCTTAAGTGTTATTGCTTTCCATAAGGTTCCTCTTATGCTGACAAAGTCCGATGGTAAAGGGCTAACAAGCTTAAGGTTCTTGTATTATTATTCCTAGTTGAAGGAGATTAAGTTATCATTCAGGATAATTAAGCCACCATTGAATTTAATCAGGTTGTCGATTACAAGCGTTTCCCTGGCTTTAGCCTGAAATTTAAGCTTCTTTTGCTTAGCATTTACAAAGGTGTTATCAGTTAAAAACAAGGTATCATCAGTCTGCAAGCCAACGATTCCAAATCCAAGGGTATTAGTGTATAGTAAGCAAGGGTCGTACATTGATTAGCTCATCTGAAGTTGTTCAGCATAATAGCAGTGGTAAGTATTAAACCAATAGTTCCTTACTTCAAGGACTCTGTACAAAGGCCTAACAACCTTTAAAACAGTATCTTCTCCTATGCTTAGCTTTATAAGAAGATGAATATAAAAGTCGTGATTTAGGTTTGTATTTGATTGGACATAAGCTTATGATATATCTCGTAAGTAAAGCTTGTGTTCAAGTCCTTTAAAGATATAAAATACTTTAGATTTTGATAATCCATTAGTATTTTGATTTGTTCTTTAGCTTTTGTTGTATATATCCTTTATTTCTTTAGTATATTTACTATTATTAATAATTCCTTGTTATAAATAGGATAATTTTGTTTTGTTAAGCTAAACTTCTTTAAATAGTATATAAGTGGTTTTTACTTTTGTTACTTATCTTGTTGGTTAAAAACTGTTCTTAAAGTATAATCTAAAGTATTTATTTCAATTCAAATTAACTTGTTTAAGTTGAAGATTTTAAAGTTTTATTCTTTTTTAAATACCTTCTTGACTTTGTCAAATATTGTTTATTATTCTTCTTTTTTATTTATAAAGTATATTCTTTTTAGTTAACTTAGTTAATGGTAATATTATTTTTAAATAATTCTGTATGAATTTTCGATAATAATTTGTAAATCCTAAGAAGTTTTATAACTCTTTAACTATTTTAAGTATTGTTTATTCCTTAATAACTTTAATCTTTTCTTTAATTGTTTTAACTTTGTTTTTGGATATAATATATTTTAAAAACTATACTTTTGTTTTATAGAATTTGTATTTTCTTGGTTTGTATTAAAACCTTACTTTTTATAATGCTTTAAGTATTATTTTTACATGAATCTTATATTCCTTTAATGTCTTTGAATATATTAAGATGTTGTTTAAATATACTATAATAAACTTTTCCAAGTATTTTCAAATGACTTTGTTTATAATTCTTTATATTATAGTTGATATGTTTATTAATTTAAACAGTATAACTAATGGCTTATATAGTTTATATTTAGTTTTGATAACAACTTTCTATTCATCTTCTTCTTTTATCTGAATAAGGTTGAATGTTAATTATAAATTTAATTTTATAAAGAACTTAACATTTTTAAGCTTATCTTTAATGGTTTTTATTAATAGTAATAAGTATTAGTCTTTGATCATTTCTTTGTTTAAACCTTTATAATCTTTACAAGGCTTACCTTTTAAGTTATCTAGTTTTTTCATAAATAATAATAATACTTTTGTTAGAAAGTTTGACTTTTAGTATAATCCTTTTTTNAATTATTTTATTTAGTTATTCTTTTGTTACTTTGTTTTTTTATTATTGTCGTTGAATATACTAGTTTAAACAATAGTTAAAACTCTTCTTCTAAGTTGATTTTATAGTTTTATAACTGATATTCTAGTAAAGTTAAGTCTTTTNAGTCTTTTTTTTAAATAACTTTATTTATTCCTTGTATTCTTCAGGAATATGCTTAAGACCTTTATCTTAGCTTAACTAACTTGAAATCAAATTGATTTTTATATTCTTGTTCTTAAGTTGAATAAGTTTAATTATTTAAATAGTTTTAAATTCTTTAATTATTATAACTTTTATTAATACTTCTTGTAGTTCTTCTTGTAAGAACTTTATAATTTCTTCTTATTAATCTATTTTTAGATTGCTTTTCTGTATTTATAATATACTTAATATTATCTTNAAAGTTTTTAATATAAGTTATATTAAATATTACCTTCTCTTGATAACTTGTCTTGATAATCATTGTTATTAACTTAGTCTTTACTTTAATACTTTGCTTTATAATAGAATTATTTATAAGTTTAATAAGATAATTATAATCCTTAATTTAAGTATTAATGTTTAATTTTATTATGATTTTTGACATTATAAAATTTCCTGCAACTCCAGAATTTAATAATGCTTTTACTTTTTGTCTAGTTATGATAACTTCTAAAAATAATATGTTTTGATTTAAAGCTTTAAGCTTTAATTCTTTAATTATTTTCTCTTTTATATTACTAGTAGTCTATCCTTATTTATCTGTTAAGTTTAGTGAATGTAATTAACTTCTTTGTTATTCTTCTTCTACTTTGTTTTTTNACAACTTTCAAAGTTTTGTTTTAGATTCTTTTTNATTTCATTTTTATAAATGTTTAAGATTATTGTTTTAACTTTAAGATTCAGAAATTTATCAACTTCCTCTTAAGCTAATGTATAAGGTTTAGTAATAGCTTTTAGTATCAATTATATACTTCTTATAGAAAAGTCTTCTTTATTTAAAATGTTATTATCTTTTCTTTATTCAAATGTTATAATCTTCTTTACTAGTTTAAATATTTTCTAAACTAGTTGACTAAAGGTTTTTTTTGTCTAGTATTTACTGATTATATTTTAATAAGTGGTTTTATTATTTAACTTTTAATAATTAAAATATTATGTTTACTTATAACCTATTTTAAGTAAGTGTAATTGTTTTACAATTTCTTTTAAGAATTAAGATTAAGTTGTCTTATTCAAATAATAATTTGTTAGTTGTTTTAGTTTCTTATTAGAAGATTTTACTTTTACTTCACTTAAAGAGTTGTATAACATATTAGTATCTTAAGTACTTATAATTAATATAGTAGTATACTTATAATTAAAGTTAATCTTTAATATCAAGTACTTCTTTAATTATGTCTTCTTTTAAGTGTATTGGATTTATAAATGCTTTTTTTCTAAGTATATCTCTTTTAACTTCTTTATAACTTAGTAATAAGCTTTCTTGTTTAAGAATACTTATAGCATTTATATTTATAATTGTTATTTGTTTTCTTTTGTCCTTATAACTACTAGTAAAGTGTTTAAGAAGTTTATACTTAAAATATAACTTCTTTTCCTTTTGATCTTTTAACTTTTCTAGGTTAATTTTAAACGAATTCCTTTTCTTTTTNAAGTTTTTAGTTCTTGTTTTTCTAAGGTTTCCCTTTCTTAATTATGTTCAAGTTTATAAAGTTTCCTTTGTCAGTTAATGTTGATTTTCAGTTTGCCTTTTTNACTTGTAAAGGAATATTATCTTCTTTTTTTTAAGCTTTCTTTTNATAGATTCGATTATTAAACTTTATAGACTTAGTAATCATATCCTTTAATATGTTTAATTATTTACTTAACTTGGATATATTATCTTTAACTTTCTTTTTGAGTTTCTTATAATAAACTGTTTTAAGAGTTTTATCTTGTTATCTTGTTTAGATTGTATATTGTTTAAACTTTATTGTATAAGTTAAAGTTAATTGACTTTCTTGCTTTAAGAATAGAAGTTTATACTTAATGTTTTTCTTTATGTTTATATTATTGTATACTTTCTTAATAGTTATTTAGAAGTTGTTAAAATCTGAAAATATATTATGTATTTCTTGTTATTAAGCTTTACTCTGTCTTAGTATATTATAAAGTTGTTTAAGTATAGTTAAAATTAATCAAAAGCTAGTCTTATAAGGTTTGATATTATTCAAAGAACTTTGTTTTCTTCTTTATCAAATTTATCTTCATTGAACTTGAAGAAGATCATGACTTATGCCTTAAACCTTTAAAGCTTAAACTTATCTTCTGTAAATGATGTTAAAAGTAATACTTTTAAAGATTTTACTTTTGCTTTGTCTTTTTTTATTATCTGTTATAACTTTACTTCTTATATTAGTATAGTTTACTAAGTTATACTTATTTCTTTATACATAACTTATATTTAAGAAGATAATGTTTAAAATGTTATAAAACCCTTAATTATTAATATATAATGTAAGCTTAATCACTTTATAAGTTTATTTGTAAAACAAGTTGACTGAAGTTTTATAAAGTAATAAAGTATATTGTAAAGTTATAACTTAAGTTGAATATAAGGTTCTTAACTAAAGTTTAAAAANGTATGTTCTTATATAAAAAGATACATTTCCTAGGTTTAACTAGTCTAACCTAGTATAACTTTATACCCTTTATATTAGTGTATACCTCTTGTATAAGTTATATAACTCATTACTCTTGTTAATCACTGACGTTTTATAAGCTGTTATTTAACGCTTATTAAGCTGTGATAATAAGACTTGTAACAAAAATCAAGGTAAAACAACAAGTATAAAATATAATCAACATATACAACAACCTTGATATAAGTACTACTTATAACTTATTACTAAATTCAAATGTTCTTATATAAAGAACAAGAAATACAAGTTAGAACAGAAGTTAAGAAAGGTTATATAAGTTTGTAAGTATAGATAAAGAAATATATATATTAACATTATTATATAAGAATATACTATTCAGGTTAACAATTATAAAACCATACTTTATACTTATAGAAAGAATTAATAAAATCAAGCTATTAGAATCAGAACTAGAAATTATAACTACTGAAGAGTATTAAGAGAAGCTTAATGAATTAATTATAACTGTTATTTTACTACTAGTACTATTAACAAAGTATAAATATAGAAAACCTTGTAAATACCTTGAAATTACTACTTTCTTATAAGATAAGGAACTAGAACCTTAATTCACAACTTTACATTAAGYTRAAATATTMAGANTTACTTAAAAAAGAGCGTTTTCGARGTTGTAAACCTTTAAAACATGTTTAACAATATATATATATTCAATGTTAACTTTATAAACAAAATCAAAAACAAAAGAATTNAAAAAAGCTTTTAAAAAGTCATACTTTATAATACAAACTTACAAGAATAATAAGAAAAAATTTGTTTTAACTTAATTATTTACTATTTACTATTTAACATATTAACTAGTATATTATTCTTTATATTATTATTATAAAGTATAAAGATATAAGCTTATACTTATAAAACATTTTATAAGTGTATATGTAATTTACTACTTTGTTAAAACAGGATTTCTACATATAATTACTTTTAAAACTTATAGAATAACTTAATCTTTGTAAAAGCTTAATTTTACAAGTTGTAAAATTACTTTATAAAATCTTTGAAGTTAAAAACTATTAATTCTAAACTTATTACTTTTACTATGTTAAAGTACTTGTTATAAAACTGTTAATATATAACTTTTGCTTATTATACAATACTAAACTTTTTAATGTTATAAAGTTTTAAACTAATAATACTTTATTTGTTAGAAATGCTTAATTTGCTGAACTTGAGTAAGAATAACTGAAAAAGGCTAATTTTCTAACAAAAGAATATAAAATGTTAATTATTAACAAAAGAATTAAATTTAATAAAAGTATTATACAATTGAATAATATTAGTATTTCACTTATTTAAGAATGTTAATATATTAAGTTATAAGTTATAACAGGAAAAACAATTACAATAATAAGCTTATAAGGAATTATACACTAGAATTTTATTACCAAAGAGTAATACATTGTATAATATACTCAAGGAGTATATATAACTTTAGTTTGTTAACTAAAAGCATTATACAACTTATTAATAATCACTTAAACTATTAATTTTAACAAAGAAGATATGAAATTGTTGAATAAGTACTTTTAATAACAAATCTATAATATTACTAGAGGAACATAATTTGTTAAGCTTGATAAAAAAAATATTACAATTATTAATCTTTATAAATACTTCATTTGCAAACAACAAAGACTTATTATTATAAATTAATTATATTATAATACTTGTAGATTAAAAAGGAAATGTAAATACATTATATTAAACATTAATTAAGTGTAAAAAGGTTATACATAACGTTTTAACCTCAGAATTGTACAGAATAGCTTACAAGTTTAATATAAGAATTATAATCAAGTTAATTATTGAAGAAATCCTTGAAATTAACCTTTTATTAGTTATATATACAGATTCAAGGTTATTATACGATTATTTTGTCAAACTAGGAATTATATAGGAAAAGTAACTTATAATTAATATAATATACTTTTACTAAACATATAAATAATATTAGATTACTAAAGTATAATAAATTGAAGAAATGTTATAAATCTTACCTTCACAACTTAATAAAATAAAAGAGTAACTTATAAGATATTAGTAGATCAACTAGAAGTTAAGTTATATAATAAGTCTTAATATATAAAAGTGTATAAAAACATATAACTATATAAGTTTATATTAGTTTATACAAATAAAAATATAAGAATTTATATAAGAACATATTCTTTAAGCTTTAGTTAGAAACCTTGTATTTAACTTAAGTTATAACTTTATAATATACTTTATTACTTTATAAAACTTTAGTTAACTTATTCTACAGATAAACTTACAAAGTAACTAAGCTTACATTACATATTAGTAATTAAAAGTTTTATAACAAGAAATTACAAATCTAATTAATTTTATAATTAAAAGAAAGTTATTTAATACTTTAAAACAATTGTTAAATATAAATAAAGTATAATTGAAAATGGTAAAATAAGTAGAATATAATAATATAAGTAGTAGAATAGAAGATTTTACAAAGGAAGAATTCAAAAATATTCTTAAATAGATAATTAATATATAATTAGGAAAACTTTACAAATCTGAGCATTTTAAGAATTATAATATATAACCATTTTTAAAGTAATTCTAATGTTAGTAGAATAGTAGTTATATATATATAATATTTATATACCCGTATAAGCTAATCCTGATTAAGTAATAAGAACAAGTAAAGCNTTTTATAACTTTATTCTTCTACTTTTAATTGTATATTATACTTACTTAATTGTAGTAATTCTTTATTTATAATATTTTGAGATTTAATTTGATCTTGTAATAATCTAGCATTTTCTTGATTATATTTTAATGCAATAATTATTTTTCGGACTTTTTTCTAAATTGATATATCTATTAATATTAAAAGTTATTAAAAATTATTACTTACTATTAATATCTTCTTCATCTTCATTTTCTTCAATTCTTTGTATATCTTTATATTCTAAATTATATATATTATAATCATCTTTAATTAAACCTTTAATTATATCTTGTATAACAAGATTTAATATATAAGTTGAACAAGGTATATCTCCTTCAAAATTATTAATACTATTTATATGATAATGTATAATAAATGTTGTATTAAAGTATTATTTAAAGAAGCATTGTCTCTTATAATACTAATATAATATTAATAAATTTAATAAACAAAAAAATTAAATAATATAAATATACTTATTAATATTAAATTCAATATTATAATCTTTTAAAGTTTCTAATAAAACTTTATATATATAATTTCCTAAATGCTTTTCTTTAAGATCTTTTATAATTAATAACTTTGAATTTAAATTAAAGTTATTATTAATATAATGATTAAAATATATTAATAAATTAAAACTGTTAAATTAAAAATTAAAATAACTTATATAGTAATACTAAGATAAGCATCTTGATTTATAACAGTCTAAGCATCTAAAGTAAGGTTAAAATAACCTAAATCTTGTATTTGTTTTTTAATTCTTCTTTTATTTGTTCTTTTTTAAATAAATATAAAGAATTAAGTTCATCTTTTAAAAATTAATAATAAATCAAAGAGATTTTACTATTACAAGTTAKAAAYACAAGCTGCGCTTGCTACTCGCTCCGCTCGTAGGTGGGGTGCTACGCACCCCCTTATTGCACGTGATATACGGTCTGTAATGCTCCCAATTACCACCCAATTGTGTGATTGTATATTGTATGTGTTGTATACGGTTTGTAAACTCTGTAGACTCTGTAAACTCTGCAATAGGCCAACAACCTTCGGCTGTTGGCTTTTTGTAAATATTTAAAGCTACCATTCTACTGTACAGCTACCATTCTACTGTACAGCTACCATTCTACTGTACAGCTACCATTCTACTGTACGCCAACGCCCTCCGGCCGTTGGCCTCCGGTTTTGTAAGCTCCGTAGACTCTGTAAGCTCTATAACAGGCCAACAACCTTCGGCTGTTGGCTAATTATTTAGCCTGTAATATAGCCACCTGTACGCTCTGTAGTATGCCAACGACCTACGGCCGTTGGCTATTTAGTCCAGTTCAGTTGCATTCAAATAGTCGTCTACTGTCAATGGCCTAAACCTATGCTCTCGGAGAGGTCTAAGCTTCCTCTCTCCTGCTATTGCAGACTAACTTCTCAAATGCCTTTCAATTTGCTCCCTTGTGGCCTGTATAACCTTTTGCCGTCTACGACGATTGGCCTTGGTATTACGCCTTCTACAGGCTATACAGGTCAAAAATTGGCTATAATCTGAAAGTGGCCTTAATTGATAACAGCTAAGGCAACGTCGCTCCTCCTCCTCCTCCTCCTCTTCCTCCTCCTCTTGGTCTGTAGACCCTTCTGTAGACTTTCCCTCCATAACCTGGTCAATAGGCCTGGAAAGGCCTATAAGCTTATCTGCAAGCTGNTTTTATAAGCTCTTGACCTATTCAAACTCTTGTTAGTTATATGTAAATAAATCCTCTAAGCTTTATATACTTACTTACAAACTCCTCCATAGACTTCTCCACAAGCCTTTCCAGGCTTATTAGCTCCTTTATAAGTTCTTGTATAAGCTTTTCTTGACCTTTATACCCTTTTACAACCCTCTAGTTCACAGGCCTATTTGTGGATTTCCAATCTAGCCAATTAATTATAGCTTGTATATATCTTTTATAAAGACTCTTAAACTTATAATAAGCTATTGAATTTGCTTTATGTCCTTGAAATGCTTTTAAATATTGTTACCAAGCTTGTATAAACCATATATTTATCTATAAATCTTTTGAATTTATAATTATATTGGATAGTTCTAAATTATCAGCATCTTCTTCTTATTCAGGCTAATTAGATAAATCCTTTTGTTTTCGAATCTAAGCTTGTTTTGTTATATTATATATATATTAATAATTAGTTTATGAATTATAAACTGAATAAACATACTTGTATTAATTGACCATATATAACTTAATATATATTTAATATACTTTCTTTGATTTTATAATAATTTACTAATATGCTTTTTTTAAGCTTTTGTAGTTTATTATTGTTATTTTACAATTTTACATTGTTAACATGTTATTCCTTCTTTTGAAACTGAATCTAATTAACCNTTTTTACTCTTGATAATGGTCTTTTAATCATATATAACAAGTATTACAAGAAGTATTATATAATTTATTTTTTCAAAATGAGTAATCTATAATTAGTTGAAANTTTTTTACAAGAAGAACATTATAATCACTTTGAAAGGAGGAAACTAGTTATAATAAGAGTATAAAGTATAAAGTATAAAGTATAAAGTAAGATTTAGAAATTGTATTTTGCTATTATATATTAAAACATATAAAAGAGGTTATAACATATATAAATTATATAGTACAAAAACTTAATTGAATATTATAACAGATGATTTTAGTATACTATAATATAATCCTTAAGCTTATTACTTGATAACCCTTCAATTAAGGGGTTTAAGAAGGTAATAAGTTAACAATATTAATTTTTACAGAAGATTATATAATTTGTATAATGTCTTTTTCTACAAAAATGTTTTCAGTATTATATAAGATTGTTATTATATATATTATCCTTTAAGTAATCCTTGTAATTTTACCTTTAATCCTAAGAACATAAGAGGTTTGTCTGGATTTAGATTAAGATATAATACTTAATATAATTAATAATATTAATATAAATAATGTTATCCTTATAACTTACTTTAAGTTATGTTATAATTACTTCTATATCCTTAGGATTATAATTAACAGAGGATTAAGTTTCTTAAGTTCCTTCTAGCTGATATTTAAGTTAAGTTCATAATATCAAAGAAGATAAGAGAAGGTTAACCTTGTAATATCAATCTTGATCTTAAAGTATATAATGTAAACATAGATGTTATAATTACTTTATAATATAAGTAATAATACAAGGGTATAAAGGATAGTTTTCATGTTTATTTAACTTTGTTAAAAAGAATAACTTGAACATGTATAATACAAAGCTAGTATATATCTTCTTGACAATAATGAAAACTATTAATTATACATATATATTTTAAGTTGATTAACTTCAAGATTTTACAATAACCTAAATAATAGATTAAGTTGATAAAAGAAGTTAAGTTATTATAAACTTAAGAAGACATATTAACAATTATAATAAGTTATTTATTTAGAAGATAAGATATTATTAGTTGAAGAAGAATTACTTATTAAAAGAAGCAAATATATTTAACATAATAATATAACATCCTCTTAAACATTTATAAACTTGTTATTTACTTATAAAATCCTAATTATAAATTGTTTTACAATTGTATAAAAGTCCTTTGTATAATCTATGTCTTTATATATACAAATCTAGTTAGTANTTTTTAAGTTTCAGATTTAAGCTTAAAGTTTGTTATTTTGTTACAAAACTACGCCATCCAGGTCACTGGATAGCCAAGGGTAAGGTAGATGTTCAGGGACAGCGGAAACATGTGACACACAAACAGGCAACTAAGTCAAGGGTAAGATCTAGTAATGTATTTAGGTTGAACACAAGGAGTCTACTCTTATGTTCCTACAGCGTGCTTATATAGATAATGAAATACAGTTGGATCGTTGGATCGCCTTGATCCCTCGATCCAGGTCCCTGGATCATTGGATCACTCTGATCCAATGATCCTAGTCACGTGACCTCCTAATTGTTAGGTTCTCTATGCATACCTGCCGTGTACCGAGCCTCAGGCCTACACCAATTAGCTTGTTCGGTCAAACCCGTAACATATTTACTTAAAATATAAAGATGATATTACTTGTTAATCGTTTAATCGTTAAGTGTTAATATGTTTTTGACTTTTTTTNCATTTACAAATAGTTAGTCATAAAAGTCTTGTTCAACTTCCTTTAAATATTAAATAAAGTTAAAGTATTTCTTATTAAGAGAAATATATTTGTAAATCTGTTCAAGTTTTTAAGAAAGTTTAATATAACTTATTCTTAAGGTTAATGATAAAGTCTTATGTATTAAAGCTTTTTTGTCTTTTTTGAATATAAATTGATTTTAAGAGAATAAGAAAATAATATACTTGATATACAATTTTAAATAGATAAATATCAAAAGTTATAAGGTTAATAAAATGTTAAAGTCTTTTAACATTATATTATAGTCATAAAAACTTGAGTTATTAAAGTGTTTTAATATAGAAAAGAATCTGTAATTATTGATTATAAGGTAAAAGAAAGAAGAAGTTACTTATCTTTTATTATAGTAATAAGAAAAGTTAATATTAACTTGTTTAAGTTAAGTTGATTTTTAAGCTTAATTATAATTATACTAGTATACCTTAAATATGTAAGTTAATATACTTGATATCTTATGACTTTAATAATTATATAGTTATACTAGAAACTTGAATAGTAGAAGAAATTTATTAGTAAAAATCTACTGAGTATATTTAATGTACATTATTTATTTTAATTTTGTATTTACAAGAGATTTTTACAACTTAAGGAATTAAACATATAAATTGTAAATTTAACAAATAATATGTTTGATAACATTTAAAAGTTTAAGAATTATACTTAGAATTCATAGAAATGGATAATAGAGAAGATATTATCAAGGCTTTAAAATATACTTTAATTAAGACTTAGAATACTCTTGATAATAGTATAATTAAGTTATGTTTTTGTAATTAAAGGTTAATATACAAAATATTAACAATTCAATTAAATTCAGAACTTTGTAAAGTTAGTTTTTTTAGCTTAAAATCATAGAATTAGAGTATATCAAAGTAGTTAATAATTAAAAGTTTAATTCTTTTGATTAACTTTAGTTTTAATTTATAAATGATAATATGTTCATTTATACTATTACTTAACAATGTTTTAATATTATTAATATAATCTTTAATAACAACATTTTTAAGAGTTATCATAAGGAATTATATATCTTATTGCTTAAATACAACTTGTTGAAGGTATTCTTAAGTATTGATTTTACTAGTATACTACTCTTATAACATACTTTATTATATATTATACATTGAAAGTTTAATGATCTAACAATATATGATGAAATAGTTATATTAGTAAAGTACTTATAATTTAATAAAGCAAATTAAGGATAAAAGATTAAATATAATAATATTATTATAAACTCTTGAAAACTTTAATATAATAGGTTAAAGGAGAAATAACAAAGTAAGTTACTTAAGTAGAACTTAAATATCCTATATTAAGACTGAACAGAATTAACATGTATAATACTATTAATTAACGTTAATATTATAAAGTTTAAAAATTCTAATAAAGTTAAATGTTATAATTGTGAAAAGTTAAGGTATTATACTAGAGATTGTTATAATACTCATAATAGCAGAATCCAATGTTATAATTATAGTTAATTAGGTTATACCTTATTAAACTACTTTAATAACCAGAATTAGAACTTTAACCAACCTTTTAATAAAAACATACTTATAATAAACTAGGAAAATACTAATGTTCAAAGAAGTTTATAACCTTAGCCTTGTTAGATAATAGAAAAAAGAGGCTTTTTACAGTATTCTAACAAATATTTAAGATTCTCTTTGCCTTTATATCTTTAAAAGAAGTAATAATAAGGGTAAATAACAAGATTTATTATATTATAAAGAAATTAAGACAATTGTATATAATAATCTCTTTTAAAGTTTAAGATAAACAAAGAAGATAAAGAATAGAATAAGCTTTAATTGACAGTAAGACAGAGTAGAATATAATCTCCTTAACTTTAGTATAAAAGTATAAATAGAGTAATAATAACAAGAAGAAGTTAAGACTCTAGACAGTTAATAAGACAAACATTTATGTTTATAGATTTTATACTATATTAACCAAGGTTAAAGATATAAATAAAAAAACTTGTATTTTAAAGTATTAGTTTATATTAGTTGTTATTAATAAATATACTATTATCTTAGGATATTTATAACTTGATAGTGTAAACCTAAATATATGATAGCAGAAGGAAGAATAAAAGTATTACCTTAAGATTAAGAATTATACTATTTACTTTATAAGGCAATTTGTAAAGCTATTAAAAAAAAAGAAAGATACTCCTTTATTTAAAGCCTTCTTTGAATATATATTAGATTATATATATATTAAAGTAATGTAAATTAATAATTTACTAGACTTTGAATGATAATAAGTTAATGTAATCTTAAAGTAATACTAGAACTTTACAAATGTATTTAACAAGGAGAAGGTAACTAAGATGCTTAGAATTAACAATTTATGTTATAATATTAAGCTTGTTGATAATATAACATTATTATAAAAACTTGTTTATCCATTAGTAAAAAAGGAAATAAAGACATTAAAGGTGTATATTTACAACTTGTTAAAGAAGAGGTGAATCTAGTAATTCACTAGTTTAATAAGTGTACTAATGTTATTTATCCTTAAGAAGGATAACAAGCTTTGACTTTATATTGATTATAAAGGTTTTAATAAAGTTATTATTAAAGATTAAACACTTTTACTATTAATTTTAAAAACTTTAAACTAATTAAGAAAAGTAATAATATATATTAAGTTGGATTTGAAGGATACTTATCATTAAATCTAGATTTAAGAAGATGATAAATAAAAGATAACTTTCTATATACAATATAATTATTATAAATATTATGTTATATTGTTTAAGTTATATAATGTACTAATAATATTCTAATAATATATTAATAAAATGTTAATTAAACTAATAGATATTATTTATATAATTTATCTAAATAACATCTTAATCTTCTTTAAAACTAAAGAGGAGTATATAAAGTATATTCAACAAGTACTTAAGTACTTGAAGTAGTATTGTTTATACACAAATATATCTAAGTATAATTTTTATACTAGAGAAATAGAGTTTTTAAGGTATATTATATCTTTTGACAATATGTTAATAAAGGAGAGTTAGATTATTATCATTCAAGATTAGCCAATCCTTACCTCTTTTAAAGATATCTAAGTTTTTCTAGGATTTGTTAATTTCTACAAAAGATTTATCAAATATTATTCAAAAATAACAACTCCTTTATTAAATCTTCTAAAAGAATAGAAAAGAAACAAAAAGTTAGTACATTTAAACTTGAAGAGTTAATATTATAAATGTTTAATAAGTTTAAAGAAGCTTTTATTATAATGCTTATTCTTATATATTATACTTTAGGATTACTTATAATGTTAAAGATAAATATATTTAGATTTGTTATAAGTATTGTTTTATCTTAGTTGATCATTGAAGAAGACTAGTTGAATTAATGTTTTATTGCCTTTTATTCAAAGAAGTTAGATTTTACACAATAAGTATATAATACTCTTGATCAAGAGATACTTGTTATAATGTAAACATTAGAGTAATAAAGGTATTACTTAGCTTATATCTTATTAATAATAGTTATTAAAACAAATTATAACAATCTTAAATGCTTTATAAACAAGGAGAAACCAAATAGAAAATAAATATATTAAATTCAAAAGTTAATTGAATATAACTTTAAGATAAAGTATAAAACAAGCAAGATTAACCTTGTTAATAATTTGTTAAGATAATTAGACTACAAACTTAAGTTTAATAAAGTTGTAAGAGATTTGATATTAATGTTAAGAAAGAAGATACAAAATATATTTTACATTAAAGTTGAGAAAGTATCTTAATAGAAAATTAAGATATTAACTAATAATATTACAAAGAGAAGAAATGCTTAAAAAGGCAATACTTAAAAAAANTAATTTTTAGATTAAGCATCTTAAGCTTAATTATTAGCTAAAGCTTATATATATACAAGTAATTATAGATTTAGCAAGACATTGTTATAAGGTTATAATAAACAATGTAATTTATAAACTTAAGTTTATTATTAAGATTAGTAATTATAAATACCTTATCTTATAAGTATGTACTTGTTTGATAAGCATACTTAAAACAGTAAATAATTCTCTTATTAAGTTAATAATTAACTTAATATATAACTTATAACAAAAAGATACTTTTGTTTAAGGATAACATTAGTAGTTGATTTAAAAGAAGAGAATTGTTAAAGTTATTAAGAAGAGATCTTGACATTATAAGAGTAATAATTCTTAAGGTAAGTTAATCTCTAAGAATAAAGGCTTTGTACAAAGATGTAAAGAGTAAAGCTTTAAAAGAACTTATGTTAAGATAATATAATTAAAGTAAGATTATAAGAAAAAGCTTATAATCATAAAATATAATGATCAAGACATTGAAGAAGAAATTACTAATATAAATAAAANGATTAAATGAAGTTAAAAAAGTTANTAATATAACAAAAGAAATCATAAGGAAGAATCTATAGCCTTAAGGTATAATGACTAGAACATTAAAGGAAAAACTTTAAATTTGTATAAGAAGTTAAAAGTAGTTAAAGAGTAGTTATAAAGAATAAACTGCATAAGTCTTCTCTAATATTAAAGCAAAATATATATCTTAAATAATAACATAATAAGAATAAAGATATTGATTACAAATCATAATAACTTTATAATAAGGTATTTTAAAATCTTAAAAACATTAGAATTGATTTAGTAAAAGTATTTTTGGTTAAGCTTAAAAAAAGATATAAAATATATAGTATATACTTATATTTTTAGTTAATATTTTTNAAAGCTTTAAGATTTTTTATACAAGGTAATTATATATATATTATTTTATTTAGTATATTTAATAAGAACAACGTTGAATATAGTATTATTATTACCTTTTTGTTATAGTTCTTACTGTTATAACCTGATAAGCGCTAGATAATAGTTTATAAAGTGTTTATAATCAACAAAGTATTAGGTCATATAACTTATACAAGTAGTATAAGGTGTATAAGGGGATATTAAGTTTATACTAGTTATACAAGACTATACTCATTGTTTATATAAGAACATATTCCTTAAGCTTTAGTTAAGAACCTTATATTTAACCTAAGTTACAACTTTACTATATATACTTATTTATTATAATTATAAATGTTTTACTTTTATATAAACCTTATAAGAGTAACCAGACTTACTTTATATAATTGTACTATAAGAAGTCTTATAACATTTTGAATATTATTGTATAAAAGTAAGTTGTGTTAAACCTGAATAAGTATTAGATAAAGATATAGTAATTAGCTTAGAAGAAAGCTTTGAAGAAAGTTTTAAAGAAAGTTTAATAAGTAAAAGCTTAAGTGAAGAAGTTAACTTAGAAGACAAAGTTATGAACTTAACATAAGTTAGATTACCAGTTAAATCAGTAGTTGAAAGACCTTTAAAAGGACTTTTACTAGGATTATTAACTTTATTACTTAGATTATTAATAATCATTATAAGTAGTATTAGAAGACTGTTAAAGGGAAAGGTAAAAGTAACTAAATTAGACTTCTTTTATGAAGATAAGAATAAGCTTAAAGTGTACTTAGTATAAACGAGAATGTATTTGATATTGAATAAGCAAGCATTTATAAACAATATATAAAGGGTATTATAAGTAGTATTATACCTTAGAAGAATTATAATAAATTAATTTCAATTATTCTTAAATAATTACTTTAACTATGTAAAAGATTTAACTAATAAGGAAACTTAAAAGTTCTTTAATAGTTATGATGAATATATAAAAGAACTTAACAAGTTGTTTAAAGACATTGATAAGAAGAGAAACATAGAGTAACATCTTTATTATTTTAAACAGATAAGAACTATTAATAATTATATTGCTTTGTTCAGATAATATTCAGTTAAGATAAACTAGAATAAGAAGGCTYTTATTATATAATATAARAGAGGAYTAAAGGATAARATACATRATAAGTTATATYAAGRGRTAYTAGTCTTAGACTTGAAGACCTTGATTAATTAGTATATTGAAATTGGAAATTAATTATACWAAAAAAAAACTGAACAAGAAAAGGNTTATTTTAWTTTATAAGTAGAAATAACAATTAAATAAAAGAAATTACAATTATAAGAAGAYCTTATAAACYTTGATRTAGTTAGAAAAGGAAAACCTTRGAAARGTAARAATYARAARCTTAARGGAAAAGRGAATTCATTTARARTTAACCTTGAAAAGTTAAAAGATTAAAAGGAAAAGAAGTTATRTTTTAARTRTARACTTCTTAAGCATTTTGYTAATAATTATAAGGATAAAGGAAAACARATAAYAATTATAAGTATAARTRTTATRAGTATTCTTARGYAARAGTTATTATTATYAAGTTATAAAGAAGCTTAAAYTAATATACTTAGTATAAGGATTTTTAAGAACCTTARAATRTACTTAGAAGAGRATATTAYTAARGAARTRYTYAATGTYAARGAATARCTYTARTTAAGAGTATATTATTAGATTAGAATTTAGTATTTAAGATGTTGAAGGATTATAYACTTTTTAAAGAGGANGTAATAATAAGATCTTCTAGTAGAAGACTAAGATAATCAGTGAATTATACTATGATTAAGATAACTTAATGTTAATTACCAAAAGAAGTCATAAGATTATTATGCTTACTCAAAGTAGATTATAATTATAAAAAGTAATATTAAAATTACTTAAGATTAGTAAATAAGAMTATTTGTTARGATTYAACTAATGRATATTAAAYAAGAAAACCTTTAGTTGATWTRTTTANRAARAAACATAACTTATTAATAAGGATWTAAGTATTTAAGYATAAGATAAATRATAATATCCTAAGTAAAGARAATYTACAAGTAAGAARTATYARATGAATATTAAGATTTATTATAAACTATTAAGCAAGAGTATAAGAAGAACTAAATAAGTTTCCTAGATTTTAAGGTAAAAGTAGTAATTCTAAGTATTAACAAGGTAAATGTTGAAGAAATCTARRAATTAGYCTTAAGAATTRTAGAAAATGAAGTAAAAGAARAGTAATAAAGAARTTRATTATAATCAYYAGACTTARYARATARYTRAGGATARAYTAYTRATRATGTAGAARARARAGTARCYARAGAAWTAAGACTTAGARTTCTTAATAARAATATGTTATTCTTAGAAGTTAAAATAGTTAAACAAAAGGTTAAAGTATTAATAGATTYTRAAGTTATAAGAAATTTCATAATGTTAAATATAATARTRAAATTAAATATAAATRCTTAAGTTAAGGATTATAATTATCTGATTAGACTTRTRGATAATTCTYTTRYAATAAGAARTGTTAAAGTAGAAACTAAGCTAGTAACTATGAAGGTTAAGGCTAATYAYCAAGAAAARATAGTATTTAATATAACTTAYATTAAGAACTTCAAGATAATCTTAAGGATATCTTGGATATAAGGAAGTAATTTAAAGATTGAYTAACAAGAAGAGATTATAAAGTTTCYACAAGATTTATTAYAAGAAGNTATTAACAAAAGYAATAAAGGNTTAAAGAAYTWTAAGTTATTYATATRATTGAATYYARTTAACTTAWRATTAAGAATRTARAAATCARTTYAATTTTAAATTAATTAAGTTAAGGTAAAGGTCTTAAGTATATTCTTAAAGAATATAARGAATAAATAAAGCTGTTTAAAGAAAGACTAAAAGACTTAACATTACTAGAACATTAATTATAAGATTATAAGATTAACCTTGAAAAAGGATTTCAATTACTATTTAAGCTAGTATACTTAATTATAATAGTAAAGGACAAGGTAATAAAGGAATAGTTAAACAGAATAGTTAAAAGAGGATTATACTAGAAGTYAAACTCTTTAATAAGAGTATTATTGTTATTTGTAAAGAAACTAAATAACTTAAAGGGTAAGCTTTATAAGGATTAYAAAGGTTTGAACAAAGGAATAATCAARGACTAATATTYATTATCATTAATAAAGATTATTAAAAACAAGCTTAAAGGGGTTAAGTTCTTCATAAAATTAGATTTATAATCAATATTCAACCTTATCAGAATAAAGGAAGAGGATAAATAAAAAAGCTGTTATCAAGACTAAATATAAACTATGACCGGACCAGACCGTGGGTTTTGTAAGGACTATGCTCAGACTGTAGACTATACGAAAATTTTGAGACCAGACCATGAGACTACAGTCTGGTCTGGCTTAAAAAANTGAGGACTATATATTAATGTCAGACTATACTCAGACTATGCTCAGACCATGTAGTCTAAAATGTTACTATATTTAGTATATTTTTGTCTTATTTAAGTAATATTAGCGAATTACAGTCTTACTTCATTTAAATCAAACTATAGTCCAGTCTAGCTCAAAAAATGAAGACTGTTCTACAGTCTGGTCCAGACCAGACTGTAAGGCCACAGTCTCACTTAATTTTTTGCAAACGAGACCGTGTAGCTTACAGTCTTACTTCATTTAANTCAAACTATAGTCCAGTCTAGCTCAAAAAATGAAGACTGTTCTACAGTCTGGTCCAGACCAGACTGTAAGGCCACAGTCTCACTTAATTTTTTGCAAACGAGACCGTGTAGCTTACAGTCTTGTCCGGACCAGACCATGGTCTAATGCAATGGTCTGGCCAGTCTACTTAAAGTACTTCATAACATTTAAGGAGTTAAACATAAGATAAGCTAAGTAAGTAAAAACCTTATTAGAATACAATTTTAGAATTTAACATGTTAAAGGAATTAACAATAAACAAGTAAATACTTTTAGTCAAAAGTTAATATATATAAATAAAGAGAAGTTAAGCTTATAACAAGTAATCTTAGTAAACAATAAAGAAGAAATCACTTATAATTAAGGACAATTAATGTTTATATTAATAATAGTTAATAAGAATTAGATTAACAAAATTTAAAATGAATTATCTAAAGAGGATTTAAAAGACATTGAATACAGATTAAAGGATAATCAATACAAACAAATTAACAAATTATAATACAAGGATAAGAAGTTATATATTCTTAAGAAGTTGTTAAAGGAATTCTTAGAAGAACAGTATACTTTATTATAAAACAAGTATTTTAAAGTTAAACAAACTTATTATAAAATCTAAAAGGATTATTACTTATATTGAATAAGGCAAACAATGAAGAAAGTCATTAAAGAGTATAATATTTACAATAAGGCAAAAAACTCAAGGTATAAACTTTATAAAACACTTTAACTTATTGAAATACACAATAATAATACTTTTACTAAAGAGTTTGACTTTTAATATAATCCTCTCTTAACTATTCTGTTTAACTATTCCTTTATTACTTTGTCTTTTGTTATTATAATTAAGTATATTAACTTAAATGATAATTAAAATCCTTCTTTGAAGTTAATCTTATAATCTTACAATTGATATTCTAATAACATTAAGTCTTTTNAGTCTTTCTTTAAACAGCTTTATCTATTCCTTATATTCTTCAAGAATATGCTCAAGACTCTTATCTTAACTTAATTGATTTAAAATCAAACTAATTTCTATATCCTTGATCATAAGCTAACTAGATTCAATTATATGAATAACTTATAATTCTTTAACCTTTATTACTTTTATTAATACCTTTTATAATAAATCTTATAGAAATTTTACAATCTCTTCTTATTAATCAATCCTTAGATTACTTCCTTATATCCAAGGTATCCTTAAGATTATCTTAAAGTTCTTAATGTAAGTTATATTAAATATTATTTTTTCTTGATGACTAACCTTAACCCTTATAGTTATTAACCTGGTTTTCACTTTAACATTTCTTATTATAAGAGAATTATCTACAAGTCTAATTAGATAACTATAATCCTTAACTTAAGTATTTATATTTAATTTTACCATTACATCTAATATTATAAAATTTCTCATAACTCTAAAATTTATTAATACTTTAATCTTCTGTTTAACTATCTTGACTTCTAAAAATAATATATTTTCATTAAAAGCTTTAAGTCTTAATTCTCTAGCTACTCTCTTTTCTACATTATTAGTAATACTTATATTTATAGCTATTATTTGTTTTCCTTTATTCTTATGACTATTAACAAAATGTTTAAGAAGTTTATATTTAAAATACAACTTCTTTTCCTTCTAGTCTTTTAACTTTTTAAAGTTAATTTTAAATAAATTTCCTTTTCCCTTAAGCTTTTAATTCTTACTTTTCCAAGGTTTTCCTTTTCTAACTATGTTAAAGTTTATAAGATCTTCTTATAATTATGATTTCTTTATTTGATTATTATTTTCACTTATAAAATAAGACAATCTCTTCTTGTTCAATTTCTTTTTATATAGTTAATTCTTAATTTTAATATATTAATTAATCAAAGTTTTCAAGTTTAAGATTAATACCCTTTAATATAACTTATCATGTATTTTATCCTTTAATCCTCTTTTGTATTATACAATAAGAGCTTTCTTATTCTAATCTATCTTAACCAAATATTATCTAAACAAAGTAATATAATCATTAACAATTCTTATCTGCTTAAGATAATAAAAATATTACTCTATGTTTTTCTCTTTGTTAATGTCTTCAAACAACTTATTAAGTTTTTTCATATATTCATTATAATTATTAAAGAGTTTTTAAGTTTCCTTATTAATTAAATCTTTTGTATAATTAAAGTAATCATTTAAGAATAATTAAAACCAATTTATTATAATTCCTCTAAAGTATAATACTACTTATAATACCCTTTATATGTTATTTATAAACATTTACTTATTTAATATTAAATATATTCTCATTTGTACTAAGTATACTTTAAACTTATTCTTATCTTTATAAAAGAAGTTTAATTTAGCTACTCTTACCTCTTTCCTTGATAATCTTCTAACATTGCTTATAATAACTATTAGTAGTTTAAGTAATAAAGTTAGTAATCTTAATAAGAGTTCTCTTGAAGGTCCTTTAACTACTAATCCAACTAATAATCTTACTTATATTAAGTTTATAACTTTATTTTCTAAGTTAACTTCTTTATTTAAGCTTTTACTTATTAAACTTTCTTCAGAACTTTCTTCAAAGTTGTCTTCTAAACTAATTACTATATCTTTATCTAATACTTGTTCAAGTTTAACATAACTTACTTTTATATAATAATGTTTAAAATGTTATAAGACTTCTTACAGTATAATTACATAAAGTAAGTCTAGTTATTCTTATTATGTTTATATGGAAATAAGCTATTTATAATTATAGTAAATAAGTATATATATTAAAGTTATAACTTAAGTTGAACACAAAGTTCTTAATTAAAGCTTAAGAAGTGTATTCTTATATAAACAAATGAGTATAGCCTTGTATAACTAGTATAACTTCAATATCCCCTTATATGCTTTATACTACTTACATAAGTTATATAACCTAACATTCTATTGGTCATGAACATCTTATAAGCCGTCCTTTCAACGCTTATCAGGTTATGACGGTAAGAACTATAACATTAAGATTTAGAAACTCATTTAACTTCTCTTATATTATTACTTAATGATTTATAATAAATCTTAATATTTATCTAATACTTCTTATTAATAAATTCTCTTTACTTAGGACATTATCATTTCTTTTATATTCAAATACTTAAGTTCTTATTAATAAGCTTTATTTCTTTTAAACAAATCAATTAAAAGTCTTTTTATCTAGTATTTATTAGTTAAATCTTAATAAGTAATCTTATTTACTAATCTTAAGTAATCTTAACATTACTTCTTATAATTATAATTTACTTTAAGTAAGTATAATAATTTTATAACTTCTTTTAGTAATTAATACTAAGTTATCTTAATTATAATATAATTTGTTAATTATCTTAATCTCTTACTAAAAGGTCTTGTTATTATCCTTTCTTAAAAGATATATAATCCTTTAACATCTTAAATACTTACTTTTAATCTGATAATATGCTTTTAGCTAAAGTTAATCCTTAACATCTAGTATTTCTTTAATAGTATTCTGTTTTATACTTAGTCTAAGGTTCATAAAAGCCTTGACATTAAGTATATTAATTTAAGCTTCTTCATAGCTTAGTAATAATAATTCTTGTCTTGAAATACTTATAATACTTATACTCATAATTATTACTTATTTACCTTTGTCCTTATAACTGTTCATAAAGTATTTTAGAAGTTTATACTTAAAACATAACTTTTTNCTCCTTATAGTCCTTTAATTTTTTTAAACTAATTTTAAACAAATTCTCTTTTCCCTTAAGCTTTTAGTTTTTGCCCTTTTAAGGTTTTCCTTTTTTAATTACATTAAGATTTATAAGATCTTCTTTTAACTAACTTTTTCTTTTCTTGATTATATTTCTTTCTTATGAAGTAAGATATTCCTTTCTTGTCTAGTTCCTTCTTATAAAGTTAATTCTCAATTATGATATAATAGTTGATTAAGGTTTTCAATTTTATAATCAAGTTCTCTTAATATAGTTTGTTATATATCTAATCCTTTAGTTTTCTCTTATATTGTATAAGAAGAGTTTGTTTATTCTAATTCATTCTTATTAAGTATTGTTTGAACAAGGTAGTATAATTATTAATGCTTTTTGTTTACTTAAGGTAATAAAGATATTACTTTATATTTCTTTCCTTATTAATGTTTTTGAACAATTTATTAAGTTCTTTAGTATACTTATCATAACTGTTAAGAAGTTTTTAAGTTTCTTTATTGATTAATACTTTTATATAACTGAAATAATCATTTAATAATAGTTAAAATCAATTTGTTATAATTCCTCTAAGATATGATATTACTTATAATATCCTTTGTATGTTGTTTATAAGCAAATGCTTATTTAATACTAAATATGTTCTTGTTTATACTAAGTATACTTTAAGCTTATTCTTATTTTTATAAAAGAAGTTTAGTTTAATTATGTTTATCTCTTTCCTTGATTCTCCTTTTATTATATTAATTATAATAATTAGTCTTAGATTAGATAGTCTTAGTAGTCTTAGTAATAATACTCTTGAAAGTCCTTTTATTATAAATTCTGCTAGTAATCTTACTTATACTAAGTTTATAGCTTTATTCTTTAAGTTAACTTCTTTACTTAAGCTTTTACTTATTGAACTTTCTTTAAAGCTTTCTTTAAAGCTTTTTTCTGAACTAATTATTATATTTCCATTTAATACTTGTTTAAGTTTAACATAACTTACTTTTATGTAATAATGTTCAAAATGTTATAAAACTTTTAATAACATAGTTATATAAGGTTAGTCTAGTCACTTTTGTTAGGTTTATATAAAAGTAAGTTGTTTATAATTATAATAAATAAGTATATATATTAAAGTTATAACTTAGGTTAAATATAAAGTTCTTAACTAAAGTTTAAAGAGTATGTTCTTATATAAAGAATTGTTATTCCCCTTGTATAGACTAGTATAGACTTGTATAATTATATGTCCTTATATACTTTTATACATTAAGACATTATTATATGATTGAACACTTATTTGATCATTGATGTCTTCATAAGTTGTTCATTTAGTCTTATCAAGTTGTAATAGTAAGATTTGTAGTAATTAGCTTGATATACTTTTTTTTAGATAATATCTTATACCTTTATAAGGTATTAATATATTATTAGAACATTTATAACTTACATTTCCAAGCTAAAACCTTTAAGAAGGTATAATAAATCCTTATGTTGATTTGGTTTTAATAAGAACTTTCTTATCATAAGCTAATCCTTCATAGCTAACTAGAATATATTAAAACCTTATATTAAAGTTATATACTGTTAATATATTCTAAGAAAGAAAACCTTTCCTGTTATGATAAGGAGTTTGTTTCAAAAGGAGAATATGAATTATTATATATATTCTATTAATTACTCTTATACAACTATCGAAGAATAAGTAATATTAAGCATTATATATAATTTAATTATGAAATAAAGTAGTTTTGTCTAAAAGTAATATTATAGTTTAGTATAATATAAGAAGAGTATTTAATACTTTGTAAAATGTTCTAATATATGAAATATTAACTAATATTAATAATATAGTATGTTTTGATTTAACTTTACCAATTAATCATTTTACTTGAATAAAAGAACTTTTCTTGTGTATTTTAATTTAAAGTTCTTTTAAATACAATATACAAAAAGATTATTAGCTTTTCTTTGACTATTATACCTTTCCTTGACTTTAAAAGCTTTGTATTAATTAATAATTATATAACTAATACCTTGAAAGTCTTAACTTTCATATAAAAACACTTATAAAACCATTCAGGATATGCTTGCTCTAAAAGCTCTTTAACATATTAATCACCAAGTACTAATATTTGAAGATGATGAGAAAGTACTATTGATTGGATATGTTGTTCATGTCGTGTATATTGTTGAATTACATCTTTGATTAATCCTTCGAATATYAYATCTACYAATTCRTCTCYRGTARYRTTGAGAAYARTGYAAAGCTYTATAGAAAAAGCATATATAYAACGACAACTTGYGAAACAACACAYGAAATCRTGATTTTATCAAYAGTTCAAGCYTAATCRAGTAATATATRCGAATATTATGCTCAAAAGATCAGTGCCCCACCATCAAAAGGAGGACAAAAGTAGCTCTAAAGCTACTTTTACACTCYTTTTGATGGTRGGTAACAAATCCGCACATGTACCCCCTTGGCCAAAAGGAGTTTACATGGGCAAAATTTGTTAGCAAGGGTCTCTAAGCGCTAGTAAGGGTACCTCCAGGGATTAGCAAAAAAAATGAGCAAGAGGGTGTTTGGATTCAGCTTTTGGCCCGCTCCTTACGCAAAAGGAGGCCAAAAAGCCGAATCCAAACGGGGCCTTAGTCGATTGCCCAACTGGCAAGAGCCTAACGGCCAATCGGTCGGAATTTATTATGCGCCCAAAACGAGACCTCGAGAATTGTCCACCCCGAATGCTTTCGCAGGACCTTTAATACGGACTTACATCATTGTCAGCCCTTAAATTAGGACCGAAAGCAAGCATATTTTCAATAGTGATCATATTGCAATTCTTTAATTCTCTTTCCTAAAGCTAAGTAATTTCGGCATGTCTATTCGACTTCTCTACACAGAAACTCTCCGCCTGAAAAGCTTTATTGGCGATGCGATCCCAAAATACGCAGTTCTCTCCCACACCTGGATAGAGGGTGACGAAGTATCCTTCCAGGAGATGATGGCCATTGCCGAATACCCTGACCACCCTGCTGTGAAGAAGTCTGGGTATAACAAGATCGTAGAATGCTGCCAAAAAGCCAGAAGCCACGATTATTTATACGCATGGATTGACACCTGCTGCATCGACAAGACTAGTAGTGCTGAATTGAGCGAAGCGATCAATTCCATGTATAACTGGTACCAAAAAGCCTCGACCTGTTACGTGTACCTCTCGGATGTGCCGGCAGGTCAAGACCTAAGCGCCACAGACTCGAAATTTCGAGACTCACGGTGGTTCACCCGTGGCTGGACACTACAGGAGCTTTTAGCCCCCTCAAGACTGATTTTCTATAACCAAAACTGGGGGATTATCGGAGAGGAGCTGAAGCATCCAAGTTCTAAGGCCGGATCAGGATAGAGACACCTCGTCTCTGCAGTAGAAAGCAGAACGGGCATTCCCTTCACATACATAGATCTCACCAGATCTCTAAGCCAGGCTAGCGTGGCAGAAAGAATGAGCTGGGCAGCAGGGCGGACAACGACTCGAGTGGAGGACATGGCATACTGCCTGCTTGGAATCTTCGACGTGAATATGCCACTTCTGTATGGGGAGGGTCAGAAAGCGTTTGTCAGACTGCAGGAGGAGATTGCTAAGGACTACGACGATCATTCCCTCTTGTTCTGGTACGACCAGTCTTCCACTGTCACCGGAGGATCCTGTTTCGCCCACCGACCGGCAGACTTCTCCAGATCCAGTGACGCTCGTGTTATCAAGCCTGATTCGATCTACCATACCAAGTCAGGCCATTATCTGACAACGAATAAAGGGCTGCTGATACAACTCAGCATCATTCAGCTTGAGTCGAGGGACTTTGTTGCACGATTGAACTGCAACACTACCATGCTTGGTGCCAGCAGCTATGGAAATATGTGCGTAGCTATCCCCCTCGTTCGCATCTGGGGGGAGGAAAACTCGTTTTATAGGGCTAGTACTACGCGGCCCCAGCTCGTGCGTACTTTGTCATTCCGGAATACCCCCCCTACCTCCATATACATCGCTAAGAGAAGTCCCTTGTATGCGACCTGGACGAGTGGATTCACTACCCAACCTAATTTCAAGGATTTATTATCTATTAATGCAATTCACCCGCCTAATTGGAGGATGGGCGAGGTCATAGCTACGGAGCAGGACGTCAAGTCTGGATACCAGGTAATATTTCTCGATTGCACTGGCAAAGAGGGGCAGAATATTGCCGTGCGGATTGAGTACAGCTATGGAGTGGCAGATGGCAACCTCCGAAAATTGTACCCGAAGAAGTTGAAATGCTTTCTGGCGTTAATTCCGAAGGCCAGATCGTTGATGGAACTTCTTGTGATGGAGGCGAACGAAAGTAGACAAGACGACCTTGATTGGGCGAGCACTCTCTGCACCGTCCCCCGCCGTCAGGTTATTGACTTGACTATTAGTGTTACACCAACTCTGGAGACACGGAGCAACGTAGACAGAACGGAAGCAGGGTTAGTCATGGGAAATTTGTTTGGAAGGTGGCAGGTTCTGAAACACCCTGGCAGATTGGATTGTGGAGAATCCTTCTGACTTAGACTGGTAATTAATCTCTATGCAAGTAGCAAACGCTATTGCCATCCTTTTTGGGTGGGAAGTGGTTGAGCATTTTAGTTGTAACGACCAGGCCAAGAAAAGTTGTTCCGCCGGAGCGACTCAGAGCAGCCCTTGCGGAAGAGAGAATTAGGGGCGATATACTAACCATACTACGCCTATGATAAGCCTCCCACATTTTTAGTAAATTTTTGCTCTAGTGAACACGGATTCCGTTTGTATGACTTACTTTTAAAATGTATTTAGTAATATTATAGACAGCTGGACTTTGTGGTAATAGGGACAATACCGACTTTGGGCAGTGCCAGCGATTCACATTATATGTTGGCCTAAGGAGTTCCTTGCCAATTAACAGAATTTCAAAGTGAGTTACCAGAAGCACTTGATTATCTAGAATCACTTTCTTTATTTACTTTCTGGGTTCTGGTAGTTGTGGTTCTGTGTGTGTTGTCTGCTGGTCTGCTGGTCTGACCTGGACGTATCGAGGCGAAGGTTCAACGATGAACGATGAACGTGTATAGGATCTTTAAAACCTTCGACGTTATCATTCATTAGCATACGGTTTAGCCTAGCAAAACGTCAAGCATTAACGAACCGAGCGTCATAAGTCTGTGTACACCCCTTATTAAATTGATAAATTGCTACTTAATTTGATGTCATCCATCCTTGACGTGCTACAACTTCCCATATCCAATGCTTTTGATCTATAATCAATCCATTAATCCATTCCTGATCAAGTGCATTCCATTCTTCTATGATTGCGTTGGCCATTTCGATTTCATTTGTAGGTTGGATTTTGCG
>NCSJ02000451.1:0-30166 GCA_002812745.2 Scytalidium lignicola | reverse complement strand
TGAATGGAGAATAACCTAATTGAAGGTTGTAAAGTAGAAGAAATCTATTACATTTAAAGCTACACCGCTACTGTGGGGTAAAAAGTTGAAGTGGTTGGCGTATGGGCTAGACCATACACCAACTGTAATATTGGTTTGCGTATGGGCTAGACCATACACCAACCGTAATATTGGTGTATGGGCTAGACCGTTGGCGTATGGGCTGGAACAGATATAACTTTATGTAATACAATTAATATGGAATTTATTACCATTTTATTCTGGTTTAAATACCTTTTTATGTTAAAAGAAGGGCAGCCAGGATCTGCTTCCTGGGACTTAAATATTTCAATGCTGTGAGAATCATATTGTGTCAGGGCTTGGGGTGTAGAGGATTGAAGATGTGGGCATGTGAGGGATTTATACACTAGGAGAGCTATGATTGTCCATCTCACAGCCAAGACGTTCTTGATTGATAACGATCTTGATTCCGAAATTCATATCAGCACGCAGCTGGGCCACCGTCGCTTGGCTACAAACTGCCTACGGTTTCTTTGTTCCAACGAGATGAGGTTGCCACGAGCTCAACGATCAAAGCGAAAGCAAACAAATCTGCCTCTGCTACTCGCTCTCCATTTATTAGATACGCATGCCTTGAATTCGCAGATGCCCTGCGAATTCCGACCTCTTCAAGTGTGGCGGTAAGCACTAAGCTTTACAATTTTCTAGAGAGCAATATATTGTCATGAATAGAATTTGTTGCTGCGACGGGCAACCTCTGTTCTGATAAGGACGGCGAATTCAATCAACGCATACTTCCAGAGACACATTCAAAGCTCATCTCCGCTAGGCGAGTTTATTTATCTCACCCAGAATTGGGCCATTGACTTACATCACATCGTAGCCGGATTTAGTCCAAACCTTTAAATCGTCTGCCATCGTCAACACGGCTGCATCCAAGTTCAAGCGAATCATCGTTAGTGGCCTCAAGGATGAGGGCTGGAATGATGGCCTATCGTGCATTGATTCACACGGTAAACTTGCTTCCTCAGTTGCCTGCGGAGACACAGTCTTCGCTGTCGGCTACAATGCCGGATCCATCATCATACATCACAACAGCTCGCATCCTTCCAAATCAACAATCCTACGATCATATACACTGGGTTTCCTCCTGGTGTCAACCACTCTTCCAAATCGGCCTTGACTTCGGGGTTCGCTCTCAGGTTCTGGTACACCTTGGGATAGTTCTCAAGGCGCATTGGAACGACGGATGAGGTTTTGAACGAGAAGTCTCATTTGGTGCCATGCTCAAGAGTAATCTCAGCGATCTCGGTCAGCGAGGCTTTCAGTGATCTGTTACTACTGGACTGGATGTGTTGCTCTACGTCATAAATGGGTTATCCTGTTTTGATGCTGCCTTTCGTAAAGGGCGTCGGATCTTGTGGAGTGAAGCCTATCCTGTCGGATGCTTCGTATCTGCGAACGATGCGATCAAGCCTTGCCCTGGAAAACTCTCGAACACGGTTCTTCCGTACGACGTCTTTTGCTCAATGGCACCTGTACTCATCTTATATCCCCCGGTAGATGAGACATTAAAATATGGGAAATCAACAGTGGGTTTGTGCTCTGGACCTCCGAGGTGTCGTGAGATGTGATGAATCTTGCTATTACCGAAGACGGAAAAGTGGTGATGGCAGCGGATAAGAACAATACTTTCACATCTTGGAATGTGCAGTCTGATATGCGTGAGCGGATACTCAACTGGGGCGAAAAGATGCCGTTCCATCATGAGGGGAAGCTTGGGCGGCCCCCTCTTACAGCTGTACTCTGCCCTGATTGCAATTGTGTATAGCCGACCCATTTGTCTATATGACTTGGATGAAGATGTTCCTCACGGTCTCGTTAACCGCGAGAGGAATCCCACTGCACATGGACTTGGTGCCAATACTTCCCCAACCTCACTTGTTTTCTGTACCAAAAAGATAGCCACACATTTGTGGCAGCCTACGAAGACGGTGGTTTGTGCCTTTTTGACTACGAAGACCTCATGTTGCTCAAAATGACCCAGGCGAATGCACAGACTGTAACTTGTAGCCCGGATGGCTTGACATTAGTGGCTGGGAATTCAGCCGGTATGGTGCAACTCCTGGAATTCGACACTTTGCAACTTCTCTACCGAGTAAACGCAACTGACCGTGGGATTCGTGGTCTATCGTTCAGTACCGATAATACGCGGTTTTTGGATGTTAGAGGAACTCAGTGCAACATTTGGGAACCGGCCGTGTTGCTAGGCCTGGCAAAGCGAGACGAAGCCCCAACAGAGCCAGCTGAGTGGGAGCCCATTATCAAAGGCATCGAAAATGAAGAGGCGGAAATTACCAGCATCGAACTGGAGGATTCTGGCCAATTTTTCTTTGTTGGTAGATCTGACGGCTCGCTCTATATGACAACACGTCCAGCGAACGGCGTAAAATGTTGTATCGGCACAATTTCCAGGTTTCCATAACATCCACTATCTGAGGATCAAAGAAATATATAATTGCCACTAGCGATACTGCGTGCCGGTTTATTGTCTGTTCCTTGCTACCGGGAGAAGAGGTCGGCTGGAAAGTTGCGACTAAGCTTATGGACAGAAGAGCAGATGGTATGGTGCTTCAGATACTCCTAGATCCATCGAACGACCGTTTACTCGTATCAGTAGAAAAGTCTAACAGTGTCTGGAATGCAAAGATGAGGTAATTAATAAGTACTCAGAGATGGCAGCCGTCATCTTTATTTTCCTGGATGAATCACCTAGGAAGTCCGGCAAATCGCACATTGGACTATAACTACAGTGGTAATCTTTGAATGGGAATAGTCTAGTGAATCCAAATCGACCCACTTACTCCGGACTCCCGAGAATCACACACATGGCAAAGTTTACTGCGTAAAGAACGCCTTTAATTTCGCACAGGACAAGTTACCAGAAGTAGAACTCTCCCAAATATACGAGGAGAGATTTATAACAGAGGTAATAATTTTTAACTGAATTCCATCCGAGTATGAAGTCGAATTCTGAATTCCGGTTACTGGATTTAACGAGATTGGGAAAAGCATCAGGCATGTGATCGGTGGCTCTGGCTCTAGACTCTCATTTGTGAATATGAACTACTGGGTTTGTTCTGTTGATGCGAGACAACGCGATTTGAAGTACTATATACGACACTTTCCTATCCCATCTGACTGGCAAAGTCAACAAAGGTTGAACATGGCTGTTACTCAAAATGAGGATGTTTTGTTTGTGCGGACGAACGAGGTTGCTATCATTAGTCGAAGATTGGACTTCGAGAAGCAAGTTCAAGTTGAATTTGGATGAGGTCGATAAAGGCCTAAGGTACTATACCACTACGAGTAATTAATTATTATTATTAACCTTGCTCTCTTCTCCATAAGAAGAGTTGAGTTGCCTCCTGAATTCTATCATCCTTTAATTTATGTATTTAGATGCTCTTAGAAACTTAGAAGATAATTTTATGTCTAAAGGATTTACAAGATCTTGTGGTAATCTTTAATCATTATTCTGTGCATTTTTGATTATTTCACTTATTAATATACTAACCTCTTCCATCAACTTCGAAGAAAGTTCTTTGTACGTAATTATCCCGAAAAGATTGTTCTCTGTAGTAAAAGCAAATTGCAATATCATGTCCCAATCTCGCAAAGCTGCGTCTAATAGCAAATATAACTCAAGTCCACCGCCAAAATTGCTCACTCACTTCTCATCTTGAAGACTTGTCGGAGTTACTTGGCTCCGCATCTTGATAAATATTAAATTCTTGGAAAACCCGAAAAATGGTTACGCCATGTCTGCGTATACATCAAAGATGCAAGGCTGATGTTAATCTCTAGTTACCTCCACCCCTTACTTCTCTGCCAACCATCGAACGCGGAGTCTTCTGTCCTTGTTTTGGGAGAGGTAATCACCCTTCGACATCAACAACAAATCAATAATTTTGCCTGAATAATCAAACGGTCAAAAGAATATCACGATCGTTCAGATTACATGGTTATTTGGAGTGACCTCGCCTATAAGCATTGGCAAATCGAAGTCGGGGATTTCCACAGAAACAATATCATCACCCCAAGGAACAGGATCACCTCTTTGTGAACTCACATCTTGCTCAAGAACAGCTCGTGCAATTCTGGCAAGTTCTCCAATTCTGGTCAAGGCAACTTCTCCTGAAGTTATGAATTCGAGACGCCCAAATATTCCCGTCACAATTTCCATAATCGCAATGTCATTGGCAGCCGTTGATGCAGAAGGATTAGTCACAACATTGATAAAAANGAATCAAGACGGCCATTATCGGATAATATAACAGTAACCTGAAAATATTGACATATTAGAATAACACTATTAAAAAAAAAGGTATGAATATATAACATAAAACCTTGAAAAAAAAGTGAAAAAGAAACTTACCACTCTGGTATTTGAGGTTCGATCTTCAATTGCTGAATAAGAAGACACATTGAACGAGCGGCGGTAACTCCATCTTCTGCTATTGATTTTAATATTTTTTCATTCTCTGAATTCATATGTTGCACTGGATTTTCCTGTATAACGAAACCTGATACTCGGCATGCCCGATGAAGAGCAAAAAGAGAAGAATAATACCAACTACGTAAAACTACACGCATAGTCCAGTGGACTCCAAGAGAAATATCAGGTATATTGGGAAGATGATCAATGTCCAATGCATCTAAACCAATACCTACTGAGGTCCACCATTGTTTAAGCTCATCGTACAAAAGAGAGACTGTGATCACAATCTGTTCAGGTGCTTGAACGAGGGATGCCGCAGAGTAGAGCCGTTTTGTTATCTTGGAGCAATGCCGAGAATATCTGGCAATGCACAAGAAAAGATCAGACTTGCCTTTTGCAACGTCACAGGCATTTTGCTCTCTCTCAAATACGTGATGTGGGAAGCAACAGCTAATATCGTCATCATCAATAATCTTGTTGCGTGTGCCGGTTAGCATTGCAATTTTAGTGGTTGGATCTAAGGGAAAACACACCGAAGGCCGACCAGAGTGGAACGCAAAAATCTTATCAAAGGAATAGAGAACCCAAAATACTCGGTTTCTCTCTTCTACTTCAGTCTCGGAGAGATTCCAAACCATTAGAGGTCTTCTATGCATCCCCAAACCTTGTGCTAGACGGATCGCAATGGTAGAATACAGATACTCGGACCGCCGTCCACCAATTCCCTGAGCATATACAGCCTGTATCGAGAACATGGAATCAGATTCAGAACACTTTCAGAAGGATCCTGGAAGCACGAGGCGGGTATTACCATAAGAGTAAAAGCCTGTTGCTTAGTCAGCACATGATAGAGAGGTTCTTGTGGTTTCTCACCTGAACTGTTTGCAAGGTCGTCCGTTGATGCATGAGCTCTTGTTGCACGGAGAGAGCATTCTCGAAATAGCCGGTCGCTGCGGCTTCTGACTGCTTGAAAAGTAACGGCGAGTTCGTTGGGAGCTGCACTCGACAGCCAATAGCGAGAACCATATTATAGACAGCGTACCATTGAAAATCTGTAGAAGTAGGCTTTTGCCAAAATCTCTCACAATCCTTTAAAAAACTGTCTCGCTCAAAAATAGGCCACAGACTTGTAACATCCGTAAGTGGTTGGTTTAACTAACTCGAATGGATTGGGGTACAGGGAGGAAGAGCTATTGCGCTAGGTCTTCGGAACTAAACATTTAGGGGAGGGAATTGAAATACCATTGAGCTTGATCAAAATACGCTTTTTTGGTAATAGTCAGAAGAGTAGAGGTGGTCGAAGTTGTGGTATTCAACAGACCTTGAACATATTTTTTCGCTGTGTCTTCTTGTGGAAGCAGCACTCGTGGCCTCTTTGCTTCTAGACTAATATCACTACGAACGGCCGGTTCCGGTAGCTTTAAGTGCGACATAACGGTGGACATCAATTCAAGCAAAATTTCAAGGCTTTTCGTATTATTGACGGACTGCGATATCCACTGGAATCCCTGATCGGTAAACAACGACATAGCGCAGGAAGATCCTATTGAGACTTTTTAGTGACGAAGCCAGCGCAGTGTGCTACAGCTCTTTACCGATGAATTCTTGTCCATTCTACATGACGGATAGCATGTTGTATTAGCCATAGGCCTTCTGCAAAACCATACGAGCCTAAATTACAAGCACTCACCTGGCCAGCTACCAGTATCGAACGTTGATCCTCAAGAGCATTGTTGGTGTCATCCTGCTGTCAAAGAATAGAGTCCACCATCTTTGCTTGCTGGTCACATTGACAGGATGCAGGCGATATGGGCATTTCTGGAAAAGCGGGAATCGTCGGGCCATTAAATGGAGGTGACAAGAGTGAAGACCAGCCTAGTTCCGGGCTAGGCGAACGTGTCTCATGTGCTGCTTGCGTCAAATTGACTCTTTGTAGTGACCTTGTTGATATTGGCGAGTCGACTCGTGGCATCTGGTGGTTGTCTTTCTGGAGACCTTGAATCAGGCTTTCAAGTTGTGTAAAGCGAGCCTCAAACACTAATAGAGAAACGACGCTATGTTTTAGTTGCCAAACGTCGTTATCATAAAGACAGAGCCTCGTGATACCGGGAAACGTACCTGCAGATTCTTCCAATCGAGTTTGTCTTTTCTTCTTTGGTGGATAGAAGCATTGAACTTTACGGTCCTGCCTGGTGTGAGTTCCCTTTCTCGGGGGCTGATGGGTCTATTTTAGAGATATCACCTTGCAGTAGGAGCAGGTTGGTCTTATATTATCGCCTTCAAGACAAAGACAGATTGTTGTCAGCCCACAGCCACCCCATTTGTGTCTGTTCTCCTGGGGAAACATGCATTTGACTTTCTTCAACCGACAGTTGTTGCAGGCCATAGGGAGTCGTCCGCGCATCACCCAGTTCGAAAAGCAATCTCGTGTATTTATGAATAAAAGAATCGAATCATGAAGATCAAAAGAGGGAACACTACTGCCTTTGGGAGAAGATGTGCGGTAGTTTCGGGCGATAATAATGCTGACGCCTCTCTTAAGCTAATGCAGACAAAGACGGGGAAATGCGGGGTAGATCTATACAGTATTCATCGGTTCAGGATCCAGCTCCAAACCAAAAACTGCGACTACGTTCGCCCCGAGTGTCCACGCGAGAACTCACAAGAACTAGCATATTCAATTTACGGGATACAATAAGTAGAACTAAGTTAGTCAAGAGGAAGCCGTTGTAACAATTAGCAGTTATGGTTCTGCCACCTCACCAGCCCGCCCCCCATACTCAACACAGTCATGTTCATGGCATGCATGATGCTACATATATTTGATTATAATTTTAAGGACGATTATCATCAGCCTTTATGGTTCTGTGCAGCTATACCATTACTATATATAGAGTCAATTATAGGTAAAAAGCTCTTTAAGCAATCCAACGGTTCTGTATCTGTCCCTGTGGTTTTACCACAATATTATGTTTATTTTGCAGAAGTAGATAACTTTATTGTTTTACAACGAGAGCTAAAACTAGCGTAACTATTCAAGCTCCTCCCCTCGGTGCCAACTCCAAAGGCCTAGATATTGGGCTTAGCTTATCAGAACATCTTGTGGTTCGATAACTACGGATTTTTCAAAATTGAATCATTCTACCAAAATTTATTTACACCGTCTGAAGTTTGCGAGGTCCAATTTCCACACGCTTCTTAATAGATGCATCATCTTCTCCTGAGTTCAACTGTCGAATTAGTTCGTCTGGATCAAAGTTGGTCCCAATAGGGTTCTTAGCAAAGTACTTCGAGCTCATAAATTTACTAGCCTCTTCAGGGGTGTCGAAATTGTCGACTTGAATTTCGATGCAGTTACCATCGGGGTCGGCGTAGTATATGCTGGTTGTGGGGCCATGGTTAATGCACCAGACAGGTTCAAACCCATTGGCCTTTCGTTGCAGGTAGGAGATGGCCAAATCTTCCAATGAGTTGTAAGCAAAAGCCATATGCTGTAGGCCAACACTTTGTGGATCATTCGGAACCAAGGTAGGGATCTGGACTATAGCGATGCGGTGATGCTCGTCATCATAGGTAAGGAAGCTGGCAAAATCATTCTCGTAGCTTGCATGGCAATTAAAAAACCTCTTGTAGAAATCCACCATCGGCTTAAGCTTAGTCGTCTGAAAGACGACGTGCGCAAACTTATTCGGTGGCTTCACCGTCTTTTCAATGTTGTTGCAATCTATCGCCATGATATTAGAAGAGCCTCACATAGAAAATAGTGTTGTATAATAAACCAAGTATAGAGCTGCGATGCTCAATCGTAATAAATCAGGCGTTCTTTATCCTTAAACTACATCGACCGTAGTAGCTTATCTAGAAAGGGACCATTCGGAATTTCGGACTACCAAATCCCGAATTGAACTAACCCAAAGATCAAGGCATTTAGTATTTCCTCCAGATCTCGGGAATAGTAAGCTTTACTAGTAATATCCGAAATAGACTTGAATCTCGCAGAAGTCCGATGCTTCGGAGAAATAGAGGTCCTATAATACACATATCCTAGCTATCAGGTTCTGTACAATATATTGTTGTTACCAGGTTAGACTATATCACATTCCGAAGATCCATGACGGCACCACAAGGGCACTCTTCATCCCGCAGTCATGGCTCAGTTTGACCGCCTTGTGCGCTTTCGTGACGTTCTAGGTCATATCCACCATGGTGAAGCCTCGAAAATCCCATGGGAAGCGGATCTTGTGGGAAAGACCGTGCCAATATACAGTGGTGTTGACCCTTGGGACGAAAACTTTCGTCTAACTGATGAAGAAGCGACGATCTCCGAGGTACCTTATTCAGTCTATCACACGACAGGGAGATTGACATTGTCTACAGGTGTTGTCTCCCCTAACCTCTGTTCCCATAATCCACGGCATTGGGCTAAACTATCGAGAGCACGCGAAGGAAGGAGATGTATGTAGTTTCCTAGACATCTGCGATATCTACCCGTCGCTTGCAAACTAAAACTCTTCGGTCTATGATAAGGTGCCAATCCCTCCACATCCTATAGTATTTACGAAGTGTGCCGGTATGTGTTCGTCATATTGAATCAATCTCACGCTCTTCTCACGCAAATCTACAGACACACTTGCCGGACCCTACGAAGACATTCCCATCAACAAAGAAGCCTTGTTATTAGACTACGAGGGAGAGCTCTGCATCGTAATTGGGAAAGATTGTAAGAATCTCTCACCAGATGACGACCCCTCGGAATTTGTCTTGGGCTACACGGTTGGCAATGATGTATCTTCTCGCTACTGGCAACAGCAACAACATGGTGGCGGACAGCATGGCTACGCAAAGTCCTTCGACAAATTTGCACCGTTAGGTCCTTCCATTTCCTCACGGATCGTAATTCCAGACCCTGGAGCTCTATCCCTCAAGACCTGGGTTAACGGCGAGCTAAGACAATCAGCCAGTACAGATGACTTGATTTTTGATGTGCGGACCATTATAAGGCACTTGACTCGGGGAATGACACTTCGACGGGGCTCAGTAATTATGACCGGGACGCCTAGTGGAGTGGGAATTGTTCGCAACCCGCCATCAATACTAAAAGACGGCGATATCGTTGAAATTGAGATCTCTAAAATTGGACGGATAAAGAATAAGATGATGTTTGAGAATTAGAAGAATAAAGACCGACTGAGACAGAACATTTTTTGAACGAAAAANCTTTTGAGATAGTACTGCTAGTATTGATGACACCAAGTGACACTTACAATTCAGTAAGATGTTACTCTGGCTTCACGATTTCAGGATGTCGTAAAGCAGCTAGATATTATAATGATAAGCAAGTATTGGATTTTCAGATAGATTTTGCCCAATCTCATATACTTAAAGATCATAATCCCACGCTTCGAAAAGGATAACCCATTCCGTCAGAGTGTCTCTTATGTTGTGAAATGAAGGAAATCCTCAAAGTTAATGCCTCGATAGTGTTCTTGCAGGGTGTAGTTGTAAACTGAATGTGAGTGACCTAGGGTATATATCACGTATCATAACCACTGAGGGCTACAGTGTATAATCTAATATAGTCTGTAACAATAAATGAAGCTCTGTGCCATACAGTTTGTATGCGTGTTGTCGCTACCTCATGCGCTCTAACCCGTAACAATTACCCACGCCATCTATTAGAGCTGCAGCCCATCAGGCCTGTTCGGCCTGGTAAGGTAGTTATGCATCGATTGCAATACAACACAATGGAAGTGAAGTATGGATTTGATTGATATCCTATACTGTAACTATAATACAATATATATAACACAATTGTTCTTGGAGCTCCACAGCATTTAAAACGAGAAAACTCTAACACTCAGACACGATTGTGAGCTGCTCTACAATATTGAGGTTTACTTAGGTCATAGCAGGAATTGTCTAGATGTCTGAAACATCTTTGTATTTACGCGTCTATCTGCGATATAAATCGAAGTGGCTTCGCTACTACTGTTGAAAAGCCCCTAGCTTTTCCACCTTAAAATTTGGATACTGTATAAATAGTTCCTTCGTGCCCGGAAAAGGCTTGCGCTGCTTCTCCTTCTCAAGATCTGTGTCTAAGGACGGACCGTTCTCAACAGATTGAATGCCTACGACAACTTTAATTATACGTATTGCAGAGGACATGTCACTTATTGAATCCCCTCTCCATCCGACGTGACCATCTGGGCGAATAAGGACAAGGTCTTTGCCCCAAATTTCTCGCGCATTTGTCTCTTCCTGGAGCTCGAGATGCTTCAGGGGGACCCCACGCTCCTCAGCGCTGGTTGTTAAGAATTTGGCACCATGGTCCGCTCGAGTCGAGAAATTAACCAGAGTGTAATGCTTCCCATAGAGATCGAATATCGCGGTCCCATCTTGGAGATACACATGAGGGGCACGGATACCTGGCCAGGTGGACGGAACATAGTTCCTGGGGTTGAACTTAGGCTCTGTGGACGGATCCTCGGGAATGATCACCTTAGAGTGGTAGATATACGCCATCTCGACTCCCAGATCTTTGTTCTCTCCGTCATGCTTTTGGTAGTACTCGTGTATCTCTCTCCTCAAGTTTCGTCCCTGCTCTGAGTCAGCATCAAGGTGTTTGCAATTCTGTGCTAAAATTTCATTAAGCTTCTGGTGGACGCTCAGATGGTAGCCAGCGCGTTCAACACTGAGCAGCGCCACGGTCCATCTCTCCTGTTGGTACGACTCCAGGAGGTGAGAGCCTCCATAGCCATGAAGTACGCCTGCCAGTTTCGTCGCGATACTAAAGGCATCTGCCAAGCCCATATTCATCCCGTACCCCCCAGTGGGGATATTTTGATGTACCGCATCTCCTGCAAGAAAAAGATGGCGTTTAGGTCCCATAAACTGCGTAGCAACCACAAGGTTTGGTCGATAAGTAGATCGAACTAGTACATTATCAATTTCCAACTTATATGGTTCTCCATTACCGCCAGCTATCTCGAAAATAGCTTGATCAGAAGCTTTATCATCTACACTAACATCAACAAGGGAAGTGAGAGTGGGTGGTCCAGGTGTCATTTTCATCTTGGGAAATGAAGGCACCTGCGAAACCGTGTTCAGTTATAATGAACTTATGCCAGAAGTTACCGTGCCTATGTAGATTTCCTACATCACCAGATTTGAAATGAACAAGGAGAGAGTATCCAGGCCTCTTTGGCATTAGTATCAGTCGTTATATATGGTGTATTATACTCACGCTGGTCCACCAATGAGGGGAATTCCAAGACTACGACGGATCCTGCTAGATGCGCCGTCACAGCCCACCCCGTATCTAGCATTGAATGTATGAGTATTCCCATTCTTGTCAGTAGCAGTTGCTCTAATTCCTTCATCTCTTTCTTCTGCAGATTCTACTTTCCACCCGAAGCGGAGATCAATTAATGGGTCCTTGTCACAGATGTCTTTTAGCCATGCTTCGAAAATGATTTGGGATAGTCGTTGCCAAGGTTCGAGAGGCTGTGATCCATCATTCTTCTCAGCTATGACTTTTCGCCATTCATCGACACTTGGAAACTTCCATTCTGTGATCAACTTCCCCCTAATCCCGGTGCAGAAAGTACAGCGATATGGTACATGTGAAGGTACACCTGACCACAGGAATCATGTCAGTAGAACCCATAGCACGCAAACTCAAAGTAGAACTATACCTTGCTCTCGGAGAGAATCCACCAATCCAAGCTTTCGAAATGTCTCCGTGGAGCGAGCATTTGTCAAGTCCATTTTTGGCCATCTTGGAATGTTAATTTACAATCAAGAGGTTAGTAGGGATACCATTAGCACCTTGTGGTGGTATCATTCCTTTCAAGAACAAGGGATTTAATACCATAGTAGGACAAAGACACAGCTAATGTCAAGCCCACGGGGCCCCCACCAGCAATGAAGACACAATCATCTGGAAGGGTTTCAATGAACGCATCGTTAGCTGCATCGCTATGAGAACCAGTGTTGGAATCTCCGTTAACTAGTTTCTCGGCCATTGTTTTGATATTCAATAGAAATATCAATAAAGCTTTTCTTTTTGGAAGCACTGACCTGCAAATTTAATAGGGTTATGGGTAAGGGCCGTTAGGAAGGTGGTCTAATTCCTAGTGAGCACAAATCCTGTGTTTAAGTGCTTTTTAGTGGTGCCCAAGGAGATACCCAAAGCGTGCGTCATGCATTTAGGTGTATTAACTGTGGTATACTAAGCCCACAAAAAGAATCTGTTTGACAGGTACGGAGCTCGGAGGTCCGAAATTCATGTGTATGAGCGTCTCTCGGGAAATGTGCCTAACAGAAATAAAAATGTCCGTTCTTCGGGAACAGATGAACTTATATCCGAAGATCAATGATTTCTTTTACTAACGATTCGAATAGCATCTAAGGAGCAAAGCTTACTAACCCGAGCGAAAGCAGATCCCGAAATTGGAGAACTGTATTTAGTATATTAGATATCGGGAAAACGTCCGGATATAAAATTTGTAGTGCAGAAGTGGAAATATACGTGTACCATCCTAAAGACTAATTTACAGACCAACAGTTTAAGAACCTTTCTCGCCAGTTTTACTAAATCCTTTTACGAACCTCCTTTCATAAACTCAATTCGTCGACCTCTCCAAAACAACTATAAACGCATATAAATTTCCACTGCAACGTCATGGCTCTTGAAAACACAAGCCTCCCGGATGTCGGAGTAATGCAAGAATGGTTAGCGATGTGGCTGACCAAGTACTATACTTTAGCTGACACTCAGGGAGAGGAAGCAAGTCTCCAATTCGCAGATTTGTTCGCTGAAAACAGCATAATGTATAGAATGAGTGAAGTAATACAAGGCAGAGAAGGTATATATTGGCCATAAACGATATTTCTATTGTATTCACTCGACCAAAAAGGTTAATTGTTAGTGTAGCTATTATCAAGAGTCGTGAAGATTCTTGGAAACTTATAGACCGTCGGAAGCTCGAAGTCGTCCAGCTGTTCACAGCTCGACAAGATTATAGTAATATCCTAGTCCAGGGCAAGATAACTGCTCATTTCAAAAGCGGCAAGGAGGTGTCAGCTGAGTTCACGGCACAGATTGTTTTTGACAGTGCAACAGCCAAAAATCCACGTGCTGTAGCTTACAGGAACTGGGGTGTGAGTATTAGTTATATTCTATGATGTTGAATACATTAATACTCACCTAACTTTTAGGATACCGCACCATGGGTTAAAGCTATGGAAGAGAAAGACTGATTGTTACGGTTTGGGTCTACAGACCTGGCACGTGGCCGTCACGTGCGGGGCATTGGGAGCGAACGGGCAATTGTACTTAAATGCTCCCTCTGGAGGTTTTGTAGTTTTAGTTCTTTAGTTCAGTATTTTATCAAAATACCGTATCTATTCTTCCGCTTTACTATTGCTTGTAGTTACAGTCATGCCACTGATACAAGCTCAAATATATAAAGAGTAGCCAAAGACATTCAGCACTTACTTAAAGGCACTCTTAGGGACACTCCGGCTAAACTCCTCACCGATGCCGGCGCTCTTCGATTAACAATAGCCCATACAATTTGTTAGTAATCATGCATCCAATAACTTAAGATATTGTGGAAGAGAATATGTGGGCACAACAATAGTGCATGGCCTAAAGATAAGATGTAAGATCAACAATAAAAAAAANCCAAATCAAAACTAACATAAAATTGTATATATAAACAAATTTATGTTGTTTTTTAAAATATAAAAAGTTTATTGTTTTTATTTATATTTCTAGTTTTTATATATATAAAAAAAACTAAGTTATATTTATGTAAGGATTTGTTACAGCTTTGTGGCTTAGCACTTGCTAATATCCCCTTGACTACTATAAATAGAGTTAGTTATACAACAATGTACGTAAGGGGTGCGCAAAATGAATCGCGCACCCATGCAAGCGAGGTAATTCTGCCACCTTAATTAATGAATCTTATATTGCTGTTTTATCACCATCACCACCACCATACTACTACTACTACTACTACTGTCCTACCACCCTGAAGGGCCTCCTTTTCGTAGCCCGACCTTGGCTATCCGTTCAGGCATAGTATCAATAAAGTGGTTAATATGCCGCTCAATTGATATTTCATTCTCCCATATATCTTTCATGGCTGCTTTAAGATCCTCCAACTTCCACCCACCCGCTGGTTTACGATTCCTAAGCAATTGCTTAAGGACTTGTCATATGTTTTCAATAGGATTCAAATCAGGGGATTGAGGAGGCCAATCAATTGAATCGATATAGCATTTAATTCCAATACCATTGCACAGCCCTCCATTTTTAGCTGTGTTCTTTTTGCCATGCACTTGGCTGTTATCCTCCACACATTAATATACTTCTTGTGTTTTGAAACCTTGTTCTAATTACTTTACCTCAAATATCTCTTTCAATGGCTTTTCAAGGATTTGCTTTGCATACTTCTATTATGTGAATCTTTTGCCTTCTCCTTTATATAAAACAAAGTAAAGCTCTGATTTGTAGTTATAACCAATTGCAGCTTATGCCATAATAGACTGATGGCTAGAATGAAATGTAAATTGAATACAATCAAGCTTTTGCCTTTTACTCCTAGCTCTAAGTAATCGTTAACATCTGAGCATATCTGTACGTATAATAGTTTCATCTGTGTATATTCTATTCCTCTAATACTAAAGTAGTCGATCCTAATTTGCAATGCAAAAGGTTTATTGTAATAACCTATTTTTTGCAGAGGTTCCAGGCTTGCAATCAGGAATATGGTAATGGTATCCAAATCGTGCTAATGCTCTCAAAATTGTAGATCTAGATGCTCTTAAATTAAATTCCTTTTTGATTTGTTTAGGAGAGAAAATCCGTTGTTTATAATGGCCAGTAAACTAGTAGATAATTGCAAGGACTGTAGAATCAGGAATGCTCTTCAGTCGGCCAGTTGACTTTTGTACATAATCTCCCTTTTGGAGTTACCCTCGAGCTGTTGATTCAGGGACTTGTAAATTTTGAGCTGCTTGACGTTTAGAATATCCATCTTCTATTTTGGTTTTATAACGAACACGAGTAAGAGTATCCCAAGCCATTAAAATAGTAATAAATAATAAGGAAGGATAAAAGTAAACAATATTTGTTTATAAAAGTAGTAATACATTGGCTTCACCGCCTTGCTAAAGTGCGCGATTCATTTTGCGCACCCCCTTACGTACTTACATTTATACTACTTAACAAAACTTAGCCAACTAGAGTTTATTGCACTTAAGGAAAGTATCTTTTAGATTATTTTATTAGTAAAATATAACGTAGTAAAGCCTAATGCAAGATTACGCACAGCTCAGATCGTAACGGGTTTTCAAATGCCTAGTGGGGTTTTAACTAAGTTATCGAGATGTCTAAATTAGTCATTTAATTACTCTAAATATATCTTGAAAGCCAGCAAATCTCATTCTTCTCCTTTAGCATCTTCTGACCATCGTACGAGTGTCACTGATAGGTTAAAACAGAATTACGTCTTAGGATCACTAATTCATCAGTTGTAATCACTAGTCTACGTCCAGTATTTTTTCTGTGCATCGTCTTTCTGCACTTATTATATGAGCTTCCAATACGAACCATTGAAGGCGAGCACGTTTTTNCCGTATCCAACCTTTTGTCTCATTAAAATTTTCTAGTATTTAATTGCAATTCATTTTTTCTAACTTATTTAGTCTTGCTGATCTCACCATTTGGAATCCTTCCCTTATACTGAGGAATCCACTCGTTCTCAAACTTGTTCCTAGGCTGTCTTAAACCGCCCTTGATTCTCTTCACGAATTTACCATGTGCCTTGCTGCCCACTATTCCACCTTCATCGCGAGCATAGACAATATCTCCTCTAGAAATAGTGTAACGAGGCCAATTACCGAATGTTGTGTCCTCAAAGGGGGTGTAGTCGACGTAGTGGTGGAGCATCTCATTTTTCAACGCGAAAGGCTCGAATGATGAATCCTTGTACCAGATGACGATATCTGCATCGTAGCCTGCTGCAACGGCACCCTTGGTGTTTAGACCGTAGAGTCGCGCGGGGTTGGAGCAAGTAACCTCGACGAACTTTTGTATGGAAATGCGACCTTCTTGGGCTCCTTTGTAAAGAAGAGGCATGCGAGTCTCGATGCCCGGAAGACCATTGGGGATTTCCGTAAATCGAGATACTCCATCTTTCAATCCTAGTTGTTTACCTAGAGGGTGTTTGAAGTCGAATGGACAATGGTCTGAGGACAAGGTGGTGAAAGTTCCATTTGCGATTCCCTCCCATAGAGCTTCGAGATCTGACTCACTTTCTCTCAAAGGTGGAGAGCACACGTACTTTGCACCCTCGAAGTTTTCGGCCTTGAGATTCTCGGAAAGAAGATAGAGGTATTGAGGACATGTCTCTGCATGGATTGGCAAAAGTTTGGTCTGGGCTTCTCGGATGTGTTTTGCTGCAACTCCCGATGAGATATGCACTAACAAGATCGGGGCATCCATTAATTGAGCCAACGAGATGGCGCGGAAAGTGGCTTCGTCTTCAGCTATCTTGGGACGCGAAACAGCGTGGTAATAGGGGTCACCCTTTTGTTGCTCATATAGTTGCTCGATAATGAGGCTTATCATATCTGCATTTTCGGCGTGCATCATGGTAGTCATTCCCAGAGCACGCGTTGCAAGCATTACGTCGAGAATCTGGCGATCGGCGAGCTTCAGACGGTCGTAGGTCATGTAGAGTTTTACGGAGGTGATTCCTTGCTCAACTAGAGTTGGCAACTCTTCTTGGAGGATTGTGGGTGTAGGATTCGTAAGGATCAAGTGGAAGGCATAATCACAGTAAGACAGACCAGCTGCCTTTAGTTGTTTTTATTAGCAACCTTGGAAAGACGATAGTTGCTATGTGCTTACCTTTGTATGATAATTTTCTATAACCGGAAGTACGCTTTCATCTGTTTTGGCTTGGAATGCAAAGCAAACAACGGTGGTTGTGCCTCCAGCGATTGCACTCCTGGTGCCTGTCTCGAACCTGTCCCCGATTGCCCCGCCAAGTAGACTTCCTTGGTCTAGGTGAACGTGAGTGTCTACACCACCTGGAGTCACAAATCCGCCCTCTGCATCCACAACTTTCTTTGCCTGGAAGATGCCTTTAAGGGCGCCAATACAGAGGATCTTGCCATCCTTTACTGCAATATCTGAGGCAGGCGGATATATCAGCTCGCTCGGTGAGACCTGGATAATTACTCAGCACACATGAAGACCAACCAGAGGTAAGCAAAATGAAAACATACAATAATTCCATTTGTGATCAGAAGATCGCACTCTAACGAAGCTGCAATAGAACCCATACCGAATTAAAACTTGTAACTAACGAGTGAGAAAACAGGTGAATATTCTGAAATCGAGGGGCTATACAGATTCACTTGGCAGAAGAGGATGAATTCATATACACGAAGCCAACGAAACTACGACAGAAGACCAACAGGCCGAACACCAGACCCTCAAAGTAGAGAGCTTTTTGACTGGACCTGCTGGATAAATTACGTATGGAAATTGCTTGAAAAGTGTCATTTTCCGGCGGGTTTTGAATAATTCTTATTTCTTTCCATTTGCCCCATTCTTGGGAAACTTTTTTTNGGGGCGTCACGGCCGACCATGCTGCCCGATAAGATAACGCGGGCGCAGTCGCAAGTTTGTCTGAAATGTTTCAGTACTCGTAACCTACTTTGAAAGCAGCAACTTAACAAGCACGACAAGCTACCAAACAACCAACCAGCCCAGCCCCGATGCCAGACCCGACGGTAGGGTTCCCGGTACTGGATGATATCTAAATTGGTATGTTTGATGGCCCGATTTTCTGTCAGTCGCTGAGTATTCACGCGTTCTAACCACATCTGCCGGTCCAGTTTGACCACTGTCTGTTGCTTCTTCGGTTCTACTCCGATGCCTAGGCCCTCTATCGGAATTGCCGGCGTTAATATTTTCTCTAACTTAGCATTTGAGTAATATCTATTGGTGGCTGGCCACTTAGGGTGCAGATGGACATACCGTACGAGATAAGCTGGGAGTGGAGAGGAGAGATGAGAAGGTGGAGAAGACGAGGGTATTGATCTCCTTGCCACGTTGTTTTCGCACTGCCGGAGCCGTGGCTTGCTCTGGGGTGTGACGGCTGCCCCAACATCAATGGATGATTCGTTCCATTGCACCAGCCTCTTGTCAGCAGAAGGCCCCGCGACTGCCGGAGTCGCCAAGAGTGGGTTGGCGGTTCACCAAGGCTGTTCTTGGACTTGCGACTGTGATGGTTCTTAAGCTGTTCTTGGTACCCGGTAATACCGTGCTGTGGTTGCTGAAGAAGATCGCCCGCCGGCCCGCGGCGAGCTTATCTGCTGGCCGGAAATGCACTGCCGTATATTCGCCTTCTGGCCTATGAGGTTACGTGTATGGCGGGTTTATTGAACAATTGCTGGAGGTCTTTGTCAAGATAACTTAGGATCCTCACCGGTTAATGGGAAGGAATGGTGCGCAAATGGAACCATCTGCCATTTGAGATCTTTTCGGAAACTTTTGACAGATATGCAGCAGCATCTGATTAGGTGCATTCTCCACTCCGTCTTTGAGGCTAACGACGGGGGGTTAGAGTTAGGCACTAGCCCATTGAAAACGTGATATGCAGAGGAATTATTGTGACTGTTATCTGTCAATCGGCTGCCTTCCGAATTATTGTCAATCACCATGCAGGGACCTAGAGAACGGCCAGCTTTATCGTCTTGCCTATCTTTCCCTCGACTGATTTAACGGCCAAGGTCCAGGCCAGAACCCCGTGTCACGAAATCCGTGCATAAATCTTGTCTAGCCCTGCAGCTATAACTTCAAGGGTTCGCCGCGTTGTTTTAACTTTCCCTGGTATCTCCAGGGCATTCGACAAAGCAGTCCTCGTGTGCGAGCGAAGAAAGATTCACGCGTGCAATTCTCAACACTTTCAATCATGGGGTTCAAGGACTTTTGGGAAGAGTACGTGGTGCTCAAAACCAAGCCGGGTTCATTTGGTGCAGATGAACCAGGAGCTATTCACTACACTAATGAGGATATGGACCCGATTAAGAGGAAGGACCGTACCTATGAATGGTACCAGATGGGTCTTTTCTGGATTGCTGAAGGTTTCAACGCAGCACAGCTCGAAGTGTCAAGTTCAGCTTTCTCCCTCGGTCTAAATCCTGGACTATGTGTCGTCGCCTGTCTTATTGGAAACATCATCGTGGCTATTCCTTGCGCAGCCTCGGGATATCTTGGTAGCAAACTAGGTACAAACTTTCCTGGAACGGTCCGGGCTTCTTTTGGAATGTTGGGATCTAAATGGGCTATGATTGTCCGAGGTGTGCCTTGTATCATCTACTACGGTATTCAAGTCAGTCTTGCTGGTCAGGCCGTCCAGGCATGTGTCAGCGCCATCTGGCCGTCTTTTAACCATTGGAAGGTTGACGCTATCCCTGCCTCTGCCAACATTACCGCACAGCAGATACTCTGCTTTTCGATCTTTTGGCTCATCTCCCTGCCATTCTTGTACCTGCCGATTAAGACGCTACGATATCTGTTCGTTGTCAAGAGTGTATTGGTACCACTCTACTGGGTTGCTCTTTTCACTTGGTCAATTACAGCTGCTGGAGGATGGCCTGAGATCTGGACAAGGCCATCTCTCCCGACGGATGGAATGTCAGTTGGATATCTCTTTGGAATCTGCGTGAATGCAGCTATTTCGGGTAACGCTACCTTTGCCGTTAACATCATGGATATTTCTCGCCACTCGAAGAACGACAAGGCTGCATGGGTCACACAACTGTTTGCTCTACCTATCTTAGTTACCTTGACCGAATTCCTCGGATGCACCATGGCTGTGGCTGCATCTGTTGTTTATGGAGAAGTTCAGTGGAATCCATTCGTGACGATCAACAACTTCGACAACCGAGCCGGCAAGTTCTTCGCGGGTGCTTTCTTCGTTTTCTTCAACATCATGACCAACGTTACTGGCAACTCTGTTCCCCTAGCGAATGATCTGACTGGATTGTTCCCCAAATACATTAACATTCGTCGTGGTCAATTTATTTGTGCTGTGATTTCCTTTGCGATTTGCCCATGGGAGATTGAAGCCAAAGCAACCACCTTCCTTGCCTTCCTTGGTGCTTACACTCTGTTCTTGGGTGCTACAACCGGTGTTATGATGACAGATTACTTCTGGGTTCGCCGTGGATACGGTATCAACATATCACATCTCTTCAAGCCTCGTGGCATCTACTGGTACACCTACGGCTTCAACTGGCGTGCATTCATTGCATGGTTTGTTGCCCTTGGTCCTTTACTCCCCGGTATGATCAACTCCATGAAACCAGGTACAGTAACCAACAAGGGTATCCTGAACCTTTATTCATGGAACTACGTTCTGGTTGTGACCTTCTCCGCTCTTATTTACTGGGCTCTCACGACGATATCTCCCATTCCCGTTAAAACCGACGATGAAGATCTTGGAAAGCTGTATTTGTTGGATGGCTTAGTTTCGGCAGAAAGTGAGACAGCTTCCGCGATTGGTTATCTTGGTGGTAGCAATACGGGTAGCGATGCAGAGAAGGGCGCGATTGCAAGCGATACCAAGGTGGGAGCCTGACGAAGTTATATTGTACTATTTGGGTGGCCGCAAATGTTTGAAATAGATCTGCTATATATTATGTGTTACGTAGAGTATTAATGAATATGAGAATTGTTAATAATTTATAGCCTCTTCTCGTTTATGCGTGATAGTTTTGTGTCCGCGTAGGCTTGGTTTTAAGAGACTATGAGTTTCATAGCTTCCGTAATAGACCTACCTAATATGAACATTGAAGGGAGTGGCCTTCAGTAAATCAGTTCAAGGGATTTCTCGCTTCTTAAAACTAATTATTCGCCTGCCTCTTATTCACGTAGTCTTTATTCACATGGCTTCGTGGCTTTGTTTGAAGGATTCACTACCTTTAAATTAAGGATATTATCACTAGCGTCTATGCGAACAACGAGAACGACCATGACAACAACAAAAACAGAAATAGGAACAAATCACAATAGTAGGTGTAACGACAGCAGAAGCACAACTATCATGAATAGAGTAGCGGCTAGACCAAGAAAGACGCTAGAAAGCTGCAAACAAAACCCACTATACGTCCGTATGGTGAGTGAATATGCCTTTCAAGAATTGTATAGCTGTGCTAATAAGAATAATTCCATTTCTAGAAACATAGAAAATACGGCACATCAAGACCCTCTATATCACAACGTTGTCAAATATGAAGTATACCTTGATACATATCAACAATCCAAAACAAAACAACATAAAGCCGTTGCAAAAGGAGCAAGTTATCTAATCTAAGATTTAACCAAGGCAGATAGTATAAATATGTGGTATTCTAATCGTAACTCATAATGAAACTATATTCTTGAAGCAGAGCATCGAACTGACTAATCCCTTTAAATTTAGTCTGCAGTTCTCAAGAGCATCCTTTGCAGTTTCTAAATATCGTTATTCAAAACTATTCCATTCATCACCTATCGTATGCAGTTACAAGTAGCTTGCTATTCTTCTTCTTGTCGTTGCCTTACAGTTCGTAGTGGCAATCTGAAGTTACCAATCGAGCTAACCTCACGGTTAACAGAGTCGTCTTATAACCATGTGTCATTGAAGGAATGTTTTCCTTACCCTGACTGTAAGTTCAAATCTGAGGGTTAAACCCCTAGAATGAAGTCGATTGGATTCTCTGAGAGATTGGGTAAATGGGATTCCAAATGCACGTCTACTACCATCGAGATAAAAATTCAGAGACAGACGACAAAGGGATCAATATTCTATCCGGATCTTCAGGGATGACAACACGGATTTGAAATCAAGGAAGCCATCTTGCAACCCTTAGCCTATCTCTGGAATTCTAAATGAAGATGGACTTCTTTACTATCCCCCCCTAAAAGATTCATACCTCCAGGGGTCAAAACTGGGATTATTGCTAGGATTAGACTAGGATTTTGAGGTTCTGAACAAGGACCGCAAGGACCTTTTTTNAACTGAATTAGGAAATTCTGGACCCATCATGCCGGGGGTTAAGCAAATCAGAGCACCAGAACCAGGGTATTTGTGGAGAGGTATGAATCATTTAGGGGGGGGGGGATAGTAGAAGAGCTCCGGGGAACTGGATAGAAACGTCTACTAGCATTTGCTGTAACTTTTGATTTCCTTTTTTNAATGAGCTATTCAATTTTCATGCATGCAATATGTCTACGTTGTGATATGATGATTAAGAGAAAAGGGGTGCTGTTCATAATTCTCATATCATTATGGATGGGTTCCTAGTTTTGAAGTAACATGATAATTAAGTAGCAATAAGAGCTCATGAAATCTATTAAATTCAATCTATCATTATCATCGAAAAATTACTCTATGTCTCGGGTATCGTTCGTAAACTTAAAACCAACTTCTCCTCTTAGAACTCAAGCGACTATCATTACTCATTCTCCCTAAACCATCCCCTGCTTGATCCTTCCTCCACGTCACTACCCTTCGTATCTCTCTCCCTACTCCCAGTCCATGTCTCCTCTCTCCAGCATTATCAGCTAAGTAATAGTGCCCGCTATGGTGGTCCTTGCTAACATGCCAATCAACATCCAAATGAGCCTTCTGCGGTTCACTACCCCAATTACCACTCAACCTCTCCGAGAGGGGACTCTGCACCGCAAGCCCAAATAAATTCTGTGTCCCAGTGAAATCTGTCACGAGTCCGCCTCTTGTTAGGAAGTATCCTAGACAAAAGATGTTCATTAGAAAAACTAGGATGAGAACTATATAGAAAGTATCTTGCCATGGCTGTGTTGAGCCAGATGTGTATTGCTGCGAAGAGATAGAGGCGTTGAATTGTTGGTAAGTCCCTGGGTTCAGTGTTGCGGAGGGGTATTCCCAGTAATGGTAGAAGGATGCACTGGTTGTGCTTAGAAGCAACGTTGATCCTGAGAGTACAGCTAGGGCTTCTGCAACACTTGGTAAGAGCGGATTGAACTTTACCTGACCCCAGCCTGGAACCGTCGGCACGAGTTGCGTGAGAAAACGGGATATCGAGGAATTTGCGTCCGATACTCCATCGTTTAAAGAAAGTGCAAGAGCCCACTCCTGTGCTATATTGCCCCAATCAGTATTCCATGTCACTGGCGCATCAAGCACGGACTTTGAGTATGCCATGTGGTCCTTAGGATCTTCGCAGTGGGATGTTAGATGACCACCGGCTGTCCCGGATACAATGTATTGGGTGCTACAGTGTGGAGAGAGGTAAGAGCGCATCTGACAAACTGAGTACGCTGGCGTTGGTGACTTGAAGAGGATATAAATGGAGTCACATGATGGCACTGAGATGTTGGCAATGGAGTTGTAATCGATGGGATACTGCTTTTTGTTAGTTCTGATGAGAGAAGGAGAGTGATAATATACAACTGACCTGTGGGAAGACGGGGGGCTGTCGCTGATACTTAGGACCCCATTCAAAGAGATCATCCACAATTGTAGAATTTAGGAAACCTCCTTTTGGTACCTGGATTTCATCTTCGTACCCTGCCCACGCCATCTTCTGTCCCGGAATCAATCCATCAACAGTCTGTGCATGCGGCCAAGTTGTGTATATTAATGGTGTTAATTCTGCTTCATTCATATTAATACAAAGCACATTCACTGTCGGGCTTACTACTGAAGCTAGAAGCATATACTTTCCTACACCGGCTAGATCTGCAGGTTGCATGATACCATTCTTAGTGTCATGAGCTGCAGCAAATATTCCAGCATGAGGCATCGACATGGTAACATTGTTGATGATTCTGCCGTGTTGGTGATATGCTAGGGTCATATTGCTTGTGTTTGTAGATACCCAGGACCCGGTTACTGTGGTATTACCGAAGATCATTTCAGTAGCTTGGGGATGTTGCGATATATTGGATGAATTTCCTTCACCAGCATTGTTGATTTCTGCCCAGGTATTCATGTATGCTATGTAGTTGTGATATGCTTCACCTGCATGTTCAAGGGCAAGACAGGTCTGTCCTGAGTTGGCACCATCAACGGCTGGAGAAATTGGCGTTTCACAAGTAGACTCAATGTAAAACGGATTGGCGTAGCTAGTTTGCACCAGCCCATATAGTACTTTATTCTCCCAGTTCCCATACTTTAGGTGAGGCGAAACCAAGGAATCATACGCAGCGGTGTAAAACATGGCTATAATAGCAGCCATCAATGTGATGGCTCCAAGCAATGTAAGGCCAACGTGCTGCAAATTCTCCCAGTGGGTAACCATGAAGCCAGGTTGAATGACCCATGTTTTCATGGACGTTTCTGCAATGGAGACGCCGCGGGAGCCTTGTATAAGGGAGCGCCGACTTAGGACCTGACCTACGAATGCAACGAATACAGTCACGAATGACAATTCAATTGTTTTGGCAAAGAGTGCAAAAATGGTGGATGCTCCAGAAGGGGTGAGTGACCCGGTGGAATGAATTGTTCGACCGTATCGTGGCTGAAATATGGCGACAAAAAGCCAGATCCCGGAGAATATTGTTGAGTAAATCGAGAGGAATATGATGGATATAGAGAGCCAGCTGGTCCGACTGAAATATATGTCGTGCCGTGATGGACATCCGTTTGGTAGATAGTCTATGGAAGTAAGTATTGAGCCTATCGAATATGGATGAAAGCAATGTACCATTATTTCGATCATTGCAATCATTGCTTCCCCGATTGTTGTCCATTGCTGGAGTTATGATAGTTGTAGAACTTCCCCCCTCTCTCTGCTGGTCATCCACTTTACTAGTGATGGTCATCCTAAGACTGTTGTCAGCCGCATGGGACACTGTTGGTTTCAGGACTTCCTGTTCTACAGCGTCGTCAATCTTCTGGTCGATATAGTTCAATTCAGAATATCCCTGCGAGCTGCGTGCGCTCCAGTCTGCAAACTGCAATTTTGTACTCGACAGAGGTGGTAATTTTGATAGCTTCGGTGAATTCAGTGATTGCGGAGAGATAACTAAGCTGGAAGTCCCTGATTGAAAAGAATTCGGAGGACTGGATGGTGTCCAAGATGCGCGAGGGATAGAGATCTGATTGCTGAGAGTCATAGCATTGGAACTCGGATGCGGGCCATTGTTTCCAGGAACAGGAACGTTTCTTTCAGCTTGCTGCTGCCCCAGATCAACCTCAGACATAAAGGGCCATTCAACAGGATCATTTATCGTTGCAAGATCCGAGAATTCCAACGATAGTATCCATTTTCCACTCCCGGAGAACCGCTTCCCGCTAAGAACATTGATTGCGAAGGTAAAGCAATCACGGTGGAAGTATTGGACAGATTGTTCTGCCAGAGCAGATTTTCACCATCAGTGATTACCTATATTCTCGTGTACCACCATGGTTTCACATCCGATCTACTGTTTGATTGAAAAGAGAGAAAATTAAAATTGGAAGTTACAAAGAGTGTTTTAAGGTGGGGGTCAATAAAAATGTCTACCTACTACAACACTCTATCACATCGGATATTATTGCTAACAGGTTTCTAATTTGGGTAGTGCAGGGCAAAAGGCAACACAAAGAAGACGGAAACGTTTGAGCAATATACGGTGATCAAAGAACTGATCATGAAATGGACAACACGTAAGGCAGAGGAAGATGGATCTTAAAAATGACAGTTCAAGTCACATCCCAAGAGGCAAGGTATATAATAAAGATAGCAAGGTTAAGCCTCATTTTACCTGCAGCTATGAAAGAAAGCAATGGATGGTCCTGCTTTCAAACTCTTTCCAGCCACCTACAATCTTTCCCCATCACGGATATCCGGCGAGGGCTGGACAGCATGCCCGTGGTAAGACTTGGAGAGTTGTCTGTTGATTACAACTATACAAACTTTGATACTTGTGGTTGTGATGTGATGATGTGCATTTTGGTGTCTACACAGGAATGTGTGCTGAAATATGTCGGTGCATCTTTATATCACACCCTCCCTTTTTCTTGTTTTCTGGTGGTTATTGGGTGGTATTTTATTTCCATGTCGGAAATGCATGCGAAAAAAAAGGCAGTGTATGTTCTTTGAAGGTGTGAAAGAGGGGAGTTAGGAGGCGCGCATCCAGGCGATTTAGTGGTTGGAGTTGGGCTTGGCAGGCATTTGCTTGCGCCCCCATCCATGTCTCTTTCAGTTGCCATGTCCAGTCAAGATCGTCATCGCTATCACAAAGACTTGGATGAGGCTGGAAGATGACTGGGAAACAAAGCAAGCAGAGGTTCTGCAGGATTCTTAATGGGTACGCCGTACATGAAATGGTTCCTAAGACATCTTGACATTCTCTAGTTTATACTCCGTATGCCCCATTGCTATGACTTTTACGGTTGTCTTAGAGTATCTATATGTATATGCTAAAATGAGAGGAAAGGTAGTTGTATTGAGGGGCTAAAGCTTTCAGCGTTGTGCTTATTGTTGGACAGGTTAGTTATGCCAATCGTGATAGGTTCCCATAGAATATACATATAAATTGACTACTGAATTAACTACAGTACAGTGGGTAAGTATGGCCATATATATAAACCCCTACAGACTAGTGGGATCCGAGATCGGCTCCCACTTATGGCCCTGTATAGCTGAATCTATAGCTATATGGCCTGAACCATGTTCAACACTTATTTTACACTGCTTAGGCTCTTTAAGATAATATTTTATTTTTTACTATGCCTAATAAACTATGTCTCACATATAACTGTCTGCACCCAGACTACTACTTAGTTTGCTTATTTTCTTGAAAATCTGATATCAAGGGTGATATATCTTATATATTTGAATGGCACCCTCAATACTTTGGATAAGTCCAAAGAAGAGAGTAAGGAAAATGACAACCCAAAGTGTGTACCATTGACTTGAATCTCGTCTGTCGTTCCATAGCTGGAGAAGACTTCTTGGTTGTGATCTATCAAAGGCTTCCTTTAGAATTACGAGTCGATCATGCCAAAATGTATATTTCTCAATCTGTAAATGGTCCTCGCGGATCCGACCACAATCAAGCACACCAGGATCAAGATCTTTGGCGTCATTATCCCGCTTAGAGTACCACCACTTCGTATTCTTATCCCCTTGTGGGAAGAGGAGAACAAGAGTTCGGAGTGTTTCCTCGACGAAACCGTCAGGATATATAGAGTTCCTGTACTCTTGAATTTAGTTCTGTTGAAAAGACTATCGCATTCAATACTTACATCTGTTGGCACTGCAAGAATGAAGCGTGATGGAAAATTGATACTGTTTTATCCCCCTCTCTCCAGCGAAGATGATCGCCCAAATTAGTAGTTAGTTCAACCCGAAATCCTGTGACACGATTTAGATTTCGTGCTGTAAATAATGTACTTAATTTTATTCCACTGTGATCTAAAACAGCAGTGTCTGGGAAGACATCTTGAACATACTCCTTCAGCGTGCCATCCCTCCAGATGAGACGTTCACGGCCAGAGTAGGCGTTTCTAAGTTTTCCAACATCTAGCATCAGGGCCAGGCGAACCCCAAGATCGATTAGAGTATCGGGCTTGTCTCTATAATATTGGAAACGTTTCCGTAGAAAAAGACACTGTACAAATTACGTAATCTTCCGTAAAAATTGACACTGTTAGCTTATTAACCCCTTAAACCCCTTAATTGAAAGGCCATCAGGTGATAAGCTTAGGGATCACACCACAGTACACTAGAATCTGTCATAATATTCAATTGAGTCTCTGTACCATACAATTTATATGTGCTGTAGCCTCTTTTATGTGTTCCAATATATGATAGCAAAATACAATTCCTGAATCCTACTCTACACTCTACACTCTACACTACACTTTACACTCTACACCCTTATTATGGCCAGTTTCCTCCCCCCAGAGCGATTACAGTGCTCTTCCTGTAAAAAATTTCAACCAATCACAGATTACCCATTTCGAAAAAATGGGTTACACAATACCTSTYRYATACGATTAAAAGACYTGTTTAGCTAATTTCAAGTATTATGGAGATGGATTTTGAAGGAATTGTAAGAGTTAAGAGACTGGAAAGGACAGATCAGGATATATTTATATCATGAGATATATAATAGAACTAACTTTTTCAAAGTAAAGTTATACATCTTAAGGAGTAGTTATACTGTTGTATTTGACTATGAACTTGGCTATATTTGCCTTAAATAGAGTAAAGTGAAGTTTGATATTGTTATACCTAAATTAATTAAGAATCTTCTTGATATACTTATCTTAAACAAGAGAAATGATATGTTTTTCTTAATTCTATATAATACACATCTTTAGAAACTAGGATACAAGTCTTATATTGATTATTTCAAATAAATCATAGAGAATTTACTTGACCTTGTTAAATTAAGAGCCTTTAAGATTAATAACTAGAAAATCATCAATATAAGTATAAATAAAGATGCTTAAACATTAATTAAAAAAGACATTAAGATTGGATTAAAGAGGAAGAAAGCTAATCTTAACTAGTTTGAAGTTAAGCTTTAATTGCTAACAACAAGGAGTTTGCTTTAGTCTATACAAGGACTTTAAAAGAAGAAGAATAATATGACTATTACTATTAACAATATTAATACATTCAACATTAAAAGCTTAAAGATCCTTAACAATAAATCTTTTAAGGAGATTTATATAAATCTTTACATTGATATTACCATTTAAAAAAGTTATAACAATGTCCATTTAGTGTATTTGCTAACTATAAATAATAATAATTAATATTAATACCTTTTATGTTATTAACTTGATAATACTTGCTTAAGTTTGATTATAATCCACTTTATAACGTTGTTTATATCCTTTGACTATAAACCTAACTTTAAAATGTTCAATTTAACAGTTTATGTTATGTTTAATATAATAGACTTATTAGCCTTTCAAGGTATGCTTTTTAAGAGGAAGTTAAGTAAGCTTAAAAGTCTTATACTTTACTAAAAACTTAAGCTTAATTATTATAATATCTTCTTATTCCTTAAAATACAAAGTATTAAGGGCTTCTTTATAAGATTTCAATTTTATAGGATCATTTGTTATAACTAGGGCATACCTTAAATTCAAAGTAGAACAAGTTATAAGATAATAACCATAAGTTATAACAATTGCTAAAGGTTGATTAAGAATCTCTTCTTCATCAAGAAAGGCTTTAGAAATGACTGAAAATGGAGAAACAACTAAAGATGAAGTCTGAATGCTTGATTTTACAACTTGTAAGTGTATAACATGATTCTTTATAAAATCAACATATATAATATCAGAGTTGGTATATCCTTGTTCAAGCTTCTTATTCTTTGAGCTTTTTAGATGATTATAACTATGTTTAGTAAGTATAACTACTTGAGGAAGCTTATCTTCAGATATTTCCTTCTCCTTCTCAATAAGTTGTATAACCTTCTCAAACATAAAGTTCAATTATAAAAGGAGAGTTATATCTTACAAAGTAAAAGGTAAAGATAATAGAGAATATAAAGAACTAACTTCAACAATAGCTTTAACATCTTAAACTTTGATAATAAGCTTTTCTAAGTATAGATTACCCTTTATAAAGGTARYATCCCGAGGTGGGAGACCTCCAGTG